>OZ020232.1:0-148260 GCA_963971235.1 Cryptus armator | reverse complement strand
GACGGAGGCGCGAGCGGTATACCCTGGTTCGCTCGTTATGCTAGGTTTGGTAGACAGGGTCGGGGACGAGGGAGAAAGAAAGTTTAATTCAAAAACAAACAACTCAACATTTTGCTTACGTGTTCCGCTATTGAGATAATTTTCGAATGGTTGGTGATACACAGGAAATTTATAAAGAAAAGTAATAATTGCTGTGAATCGATATAATTGTGAGCCAAAATGGAATTAATGATAGTACAAAAAAAAATAAAAGAAGAATAAGGAACAAAAGAAAAATAAAGAATATCGTTAAATGCGTCCAGAGGGGACTCCGCGAGAAAAGAACCGTACGACGGTGATTCGACTAATTATCGATGGATGTTGCGATGCGTAACAGGACGCGTATATTCTATGGCGAGTGACGAGGCGAATAAAACGTAGAGACAACGCGCTTACCGAGCGATGACGAACGTAGAACACCTTTGCACCGTTCTGCAACTTTCGTTACCGGGATCGGGCGAATCGCCTCTCCGTGCTCTCGCAGCGGAGGGTAAGATTCAAACCCCTGTGTTTTACACTCGGTATCATGATTTTTGAGGAGCCTCCTCTCGAAAAGAGAGAGAGCGGAAGCTCAACGCGTAATTTCTTAGCGTAGATTATGGGTATCGAACTCAATCGCATATCGAGAGTCGATTCTCCGATAAAATAGCTCACGGGATCTAAATAAATTCAATAATGCACAAAAAAAGGAAAATCACTACATTATGCAGAATTCGGAATTAACTCAGCACATGGGAGTCAGATCTCCACGAGATACTCACGGTAATGCTACCGGAGACGATCTCGGAGATCCTCTCGCCACGGCGACTCACTCGAGACTATCGAATCTCTCAATCTCTCGAATCTTCACACCGATACTTTTCCAAAATCCGCACAGAGAGAGAATGGGAGGGAGAGGTGACGCCGAATAATTCTCAAACCCATACGGTGATACTTATTCGCGAATCGGGCGGGTGTTGGGCCCTACGCATTTACCTCCTTCCTTCCCCCCGCTCTACGAGACTGGAGGGATATCCCCGCGGTCACACACACAGAGGCGAGCTCGGGACCCCTACTCTAAGTGGATCTGGCAATCCCTCCCGACGGGGTGATCCAAAACCCGCCGACAGGGCCTTCCATACGCGACATTTCGCAAAACATATCTCGAAATTCCGACCTTTGCTCGCCCCTCTATCCTTTGAGTGCCGGTTTTTCAGCCGGACCAGTTGATCCGCGGGAAGTCTCACAGGGTGATGGGCGATCGGGTTGCGGGTAGCTCGGCATGCCAGCTCCTTTCCACGCCACCCTGTCCACCCACCCTCCTCCATCTAACTGGATGCGGTTAACCGCGTCTTGCTTATCGCAAGGAAAATCCAAAACACAACGCCAAAGCCCTCCAAAAAAAAAACAGTCTCTAATCGTAATCTATAATTTGACTCTAATTAACGTCTTACGTACACTCAATACTCCCATCTCGTGACCCAGACTCTCTACTGTGCAATATTATTATCTCAATACGGTATCGATCTTTACATGACTCTACTTTCTCTCAAAATTACGATACAGCTGATCGAATCCTCCTCTCGATAATGCTTATCTCGAGTCGATATCGCTCATCTCAATCGTTCGGTATCAATAACTTATTTGACGTACTTTTTGTTAATTTTTATTTCTTGGGAAAATGGTAATAATATGGGACGAGATCGATAATAAATTTTACTGCCGGGAAGGTGTTCTTGGTGTAAAACAATCGCGGATGCGGTCGTTACAATAGTTCTCTCGTTATTTTACTGTCGCTGCTTATCGCCTCGTCAATAACCTTGCTGCGCGGCGCGCGTGGGGCGCCAACGTTGAAAACGGCGTCACAAGCTTTGAATATCAAACACGATATCGCAGCCAGTACCAGCCATAATGTTACTCTCGAAAAAAAATAGGTGTGCCACTCCGAAAGTGTTGTGCGGCAGTAATCACTGAGGTGCTACTTTGAATTCGACATTATTATGCGCCGTCCCAAGATGACGCATGAGCAATGCTTCCACTCCTATCCCCTCCACGTCGGTCGCTTCAGTGGTGATAGCCATAGTGCAGCACATTTTTTAAAATTATTTACAACTTTGAATATCAAACACGATATCGTAGCCAGTACCAGCCATAATGTTATTCTCGAAAAAAAAATACTTGTGCCACTCCGAATGGCTTTTGCAACACTAATCGCTGAGGCGCTGCTTTAAACTCGACGTTATTATATTCTGTCCCGAGATACCGCATGAACAATGCGTTTCCATGAGCCGCTGCTTCCATTTGTCGAAACATCTCTGTGTCTTCATCGAAAGCTTTGACGAAGCGATTTGGTAGAAAGCACGTAAACTCATTCTCCACATCGATGGTGATTCTTGAGCCCCATTTAGTATTGGCGTATCTGATATTCGTGATCTTGTAGTCTTTATTTGCCGCCAACTCACGTAGCTTCTTTACAGGCAGAAACTCCGTCAATCTTCCTACTCTGTTGATTCGCGAGAAATCCATTTTAGATTTTGAGGTGTTTCAACGAGCGTGTTAGAAGACAAAGTTCAGTTCTTGATTGTATTAGCCCTTTAATAGCACTGCTATTTAGCAAGTGTCTTTCTATTCGCTTTTTTAATTCGCGCTGTTTTCTCTGTATGGACTTGATGTTGGTAGCGTGATCGGAGAACGAGTGATGAGAACATTGGCAACTGACGAAATTATTACTTGATGCCCCCACTACCTCCATTTTGAGAAGAAGAAATGATATCACCGTATGAGAGCTCTTTGCTATTGCAGCAGTATTCGTGACTCATGCAAATCTGAGTTTCACGCGAAATATAATATTTGCTGAATCCGACTTTTTGAAGAAAATGGCGGTGATGATTAATACAGATGCGCGTACCTTTCAAGGTGATACGTATAGAATTACAGCACGCTTATACTTGCTGCTATCGCAGTGACTCATGCTAACCTCAGCAGTATTCGCGAGGAAGATTGATTAAGACAAGGAATTCGTCGTGTTCTTTTTATATGTTACTTTTATTAAATAAATTTATAATATTTACAGACAACGTTCACGAGAACAGCAACTCTGTATGCAGTGTAAATATCTATTATTAAAAGCACATTTTTTCTTATTGTAACTACCTCCTACAGTAGCACCAGTGTTATTGCTAGGAGCTATTAATTTATGTTTTTTATTAATATACGCCTTGTAATAGTCGTAAACTATTTTATCGTTCCGCTCCAAATTATTTGAAAACACACTTTTAAACTTATGAATACCGAGTCCAGTACACATATAATGAAGAAACATGACGCAATAATGTCCGCAGCATTGCGAGTTAGTTCCTTGAAGTTGAGTAGTCTTGTATTGGAAGAGGCGACAGTTTCGTCGGAGACGTATGAGATGGTTCGGTATGATTGGCGGGAACCCGTAACTATCGAAGAACCATCCATGTCCACTTCGATCGACGTACATGGCAACCCGGTGGGCCCCGGGGAGTTTGTGCCCATCTGTATTAACGACAATCGCTACTGGTTTCGTCAACACCTTTGGGATGCGATCTGCAGGGTACACTCTGTTATACCCCGAATATCGCAGGTATTACCGAAAGGTGAAATTGTGCAATAATAGAAGTATGCAGGCGACACGTGAGGCGCGATCGCCGAAATCGAACGCCTCGCGAGCGATTGAGCAATCGACGCATCGAGTGCGCGACTCTCGATCGCGGTCAAGTAATGCAGCGCGTCAGCAGTTAACGTAACGCGAAGCCTCCAAATTCTCGAACGGAATCTGGAGCGATAAATAATAAACAGCAGGCAACGAAGAGCGGAGATTGTCGCAATATATCCGGTGGTCGCAATAACACCGATTATCGCAATAATGCTTCGTCTTTAAAATTATGTTGACACGCTCGCTCCGTATATATCGATACGAGCGCGTGCATCAGACAGTCTGGTATTGACTCGTGATACAGGGGGTCCGATTGACTCCTGAAACTGTGCGTCTGGTCCAGGGGATTCGTGCAAGGAATCCAAGTTACAAGTATTGAACGTGTTTTATTATGATAGCGGGCCGAGCCTGAGTACTATCGAAGAGTGAGTTATATTGTGTGAAATAGAGAATCGTTCAGTAAGCGATACTGAATTAAAGTTATATTGTAAAGTGAAATAGTGAGTTGTTCAGTAAGCGATACTGAATTACAGATTGTATTTGATTGTCAAACTGTTCTACTGTTTTTCTTCTTTAATAAATATCATCTCGATCTATGTTCGGTGGTTCTCACTGGAGTTCCAACTCCTAACTGGCATTATCCCTTTTATTATTTCGGGTTCAAATTCCAACCTTCGAGCACGGAGTGATCAACCGAGTATCGGGGGTACAACAACTCCAGTTGTATGATTTTCTATGCCGCGAAGACAATGAAGAATTTGAAGGCTATTCATAATTGTTATCAGCCTGTTTCGTCGCGGTCTTCATTCTTCTTCACGTTCTCGGGTTCTGACAGGGCTATGGAGCCAGTAGTCCTATATTCCCATAAGCAGTCAAAGCGATCATCCTGACAGAGCCACTCTTTGATTCTTGTAGCGTAATCCAGAGCACAGTTGTACGAAGGTCTTGTATGCAGCAAGCTATGATATATGCATCGAGTACCGTGACCACCATCAAGTTTATGGAACGAGGTGGGATGTTCGTTATCCTCTTCTTCCAGGTTTACAATGAAACAGCTTGTGAGATTTGTCAAGTACGAAGTTTTGATAGCGCCTCTGGTAAATATTCTATCAGCTTGTTCAGCCGTTTTCTTCAGAATATTTTCGATGTGAACTATGTGAACGATGTCTAAAGATGTGTCACCCTCGGACCATGCTAGACCGTGACAATGACGTTTGAGCCACGCGTTTTGTCGTTTTATAGCAGGGGGCAGATTTATATATGCGCAGGGTTGTTTTACAGTACCAGTGTTACAGTTACAGTGTTACAGTGCCAGTACCCGATGTAATCACTCGTCACCGAAACAACTGCAACTTCTTTAGGCAAAAAGTTATTAAATTGATCTTTTACGCCTTGTATATCAATTACAACACTTATGGATTCACGCGACATCTTGATGCTTCGGGCTCTCAATGTTAACTGAAGAAGCAGCGAGTATAGCTTAGCCGCTGAAATCTACAATAACCTGACGGGATGAGTCGATTTCCAATACATTATCATATTCAGCATATACGATGCAGTTAACCGTCGAAGTTAGAAACTCCTTGAATCGTACTTCTATTCTAACACTACCGTGTTTCACCAGATTCCAATGACTGTTATTGTTTGCCGAAAGGTCAGGTGTAAGGTCAAATGCGAAAAGACAGTACCCCCACGGATAAGATGAGCACGATACACAGTTGCCCTGATTGAGGAAATGAATGCCCGTGCCCGAGAACAACGTATGATAAGCATCTACATATAGAGCGGTATCGGTAAAGTCCGGCTGCAGAGCTTTCGAGGGTATCTGAATACCGTCAGCGTATAAAGAGAGATAGTTGATCTCATAATTTTGAAACTTAAATAGGTTTAGTGTGCGGTCACCATTGAAGGCTTTATTATTCACGAAGCCAATAATTATGCGCATGGGCAATTGACCAAGTATAACATTATCCAAAGTGTCCCCATGTACACCAGCATGCATTGATATGGCTTTAACTTCTACTCGTGTTAAGGGATATTTGGCCGTAACTTTAGACAGAGCTCTTGCGTGAGCCAGCAGTATCCCGGGAGCTATCCTGGTACGGCGCACAAGAAGCGATGCTTCAATAATACGGATCTTGCTATTTTTTGAGGTGGTCATGAGGCAAAATGCGTCACTGGTGCGCACGAGGCGTAACCGCATTTCAACACCGTTCAGCAAGAATCTGTCCTGATTAAAAATATCGCAGTGAAAATGTCCAAGAAGATCGACTGTTTTGCCGTCGCTTAGAAAATTACTACGGGCTTTAAGCCCTGCATTGCCGTCGTTCAAGTCGTCCATTTTACCAGCCGTGTCTGAGTACCATAGAACACTCGTAAGATGAGAGGCCTCTGCGCCTTGACCATAATTCAAAAGTGTTTCAATATAAGCCCTATACGCATAAGCGTTGTTAGGAGGTGATACAAGTTTCTGATTCAAGTATACATCTACCTGATTGAACATCGAATGTAATAGATTATTGATGGGGCCCACTTTAACCTGCTCCTCTTTTGTGGTTGTCTTTGGTATTTCAACACGTAAACTCAACATAGTATGGGCTAAGTCAATATACTCATCTCCGTGTCCTGGCACCACAAACTCGATAGGCGAATCATCGGTCAGTGATGAAATTGGTTTATAGTATACCCATTGCGTTCCCTCAATAGTCGTTTGAGTAGGGGGTAACGTAAATAGTTCAAGTTCCGACTTCATACATTCGCACGAGTGAGCATGCAGGAAAGCCATTTTTTTTTCTAGGCAAAAATATCAGCTACGGACCGCACCTTCTTCCTCTTTTTTTTCTCTATACCGACTCCCAATTTTCGTGTCACAGGCTTCTTCTTCTTATTCGCTTTTCTCGAACGTTTTCTCCTCACTGTCGATTTCTTTCGTTTTTTCGAGTCGATGCGACGAGGCGTGCGTCCACCGGCAGAATGCATCAAATTATTAAGTCTAGCCCATTCATACCCAGAACCTTTCATAAGAGTATCAATTTTTTCCTCTGCCTTTCGTTTTAGGGTTTGGCCTGATTCGCGCAGGCGTGTTTTAAAAGCTTCTCGCGGGTGCATACCAGAATCCAATACATCAGTAGCTACATTAACCCCTGCACGTAGTGCCTCTTTACCGACGGTGCGTGCCCCCTGCTTTAAGAGAGGTATAATACGTCTGAAGAGACCACCAAGAAAACTACCGATACCGTGTCCACGCTGATTTGGTGATCCCACGTATACATTGCTAATACCACCGTTACCTGTCCGTGCACCGCCCCCTGCCTGTGCATCAAAGTAATCACTGTAGATATCCATTCTATTAATCTGTACGTTTGAAGTGTAGTGTCACCGTCAAAGTCCCGTACTCAAATGGGATTGGTTCGCCGAATTCGTCCCTTATATCAATAGTTATACTTTGAAAGTTAGTGCGCAATAGAGGCACATAGCGCTGTGGTGAAAAGCTTCTAATTTTCATGGATCCAAAATTAGAATTGTCGGCGGCTGCTGATGGTACGACTCGGAGCAGAGGCGTATGAACATCACCTGTTATATAAGGTTCACAGATATCGGTATAAACGAAAAACATATTTGGTACGCCGTTGATGAGACTTGCCGGTCTTTGAGCAGCGTACGTGGTACCACTTTGAACTACAACGGCCTGACTATGTGTGTAACCTAAAATTTTATTTAATTCAGGCGAAAATAAAAATGCATGTTCTAGACCCGTACACTTATGACAAGTAGTCTCTGCCGTAACGTAACCGTTACTCCCACAATGAAATCTTAAGTGACCTTTGACACACGAAATTTCATTAACAGCTTCAAGCAACGAATCTATATTTTGATAGTTTCCCGACGGTACACAATCACGACCTTCTTTAAAATCTGTGGCTGCGCCAGAAGCAGGTGTCACAGCATTCGTGACTACGCTGATAAAGTTCCGTTCTCCCTCAGGAGGGACATGGAAAATCGTCATAGGTATATGAATTTCAGCTAATGAAACGGCCCAATTACCGTGCAAAGTCACGTACTGTGGTAAGTGAGTAGTGTAGTGCGTTGTTGTGTTATCGGGATAATATGCCATGCTACTATTGCTAGGCAGTACAATATAAAACTCGTCTTTCATTCTAGATGATTTTTTGTCTTACGCTTTTTCGTTTGAATAACCTCCTGCACTCGCGATAATTCAGTCTCGTAAAAGATGCCGTCGATATCTTCGTTTTGAAGATCGCGTAAGATGTACACTGTAGGCCAACAGCTATCCGATATACGATGTATTTTGAAGACTTCACTACTCCAACCACTTTCGTAACCTTTTGCAAAGGCTGCTTTTGCACTACTGATACGTACAGTATCTCCTATTTGATATTTAGGAGGCTTTTGATGGTCAGACTTTATATCATAGCGTTTTCAAAGATTAGATCGCGCCCTAGCGGCTGTAACGAGTGGTACATCTGTAGGAGCCATTTTTATACTACTATGTTGCGCGTGATTGTATGCCGAAACGATATTTTGCAGAACATCGGTATATCGCTTTTGCCTGGAATACGTAAAAAAACGCCACATCCTTTCCTTCAATGTTCTATTGAATCTTTCTGCAATAGAAGCTTTTATGTCGGGATTTCGCGCTGTTCGAAATGTAATATTCTTTTTCTGCAGTAAAGTTTGAAATGCAGTGCCTATAAATTCTTTACCTTTATCCGATTGAAGACAGATAGGCGATCTTCCTTTGCTCTGTGATAAAATGCGCGTAAACGCTTTAGCCACTGACGAAGCAGTCTTATCACGCAGAGGTTCAACCCAGGCGTATTTGCTGAGAACATCTATGACTACGAGAAGATAGACAAAGTCGTCATTATAATCCTTGAGCGAGCGAAGATCGACTAGATCAGCTTCCCAAACATCATCAATATTTCGTACATTATACAAACGTCGGGGAAAGCGCTGTTTTACAGGCTTATGTCTGGTAAACGCTTCCTGAGCCTCCAACCACCGTAGCGCTCTTTTATCATTAATTTTTTTCTTACGGGCCAAACGTAATAGATTAGTGGCACCCGCAAACGATGCGGGATGGGATGGATCAAAATACGCTTTTTCTAATGCTTTCATGATTATAATTTGAGGTTTGACCAGGTTACACGTCTAATTTTATATCCAGATCCCCCACTTTGTACACGACGCTTTGATTTACGAAGGGGACTAGGTCTGCTGCTGTCACTCCCACCACTGCGGCCAGATTGATATGGGTCACTGAAAAAATCAGGGTCTATATCGCTGATGCCCTCTTCTTCTTCCCCCTCCTCCTCTTTGTTATCACCCACGCCTCCGCCTGTGCCACTGTTGTCGCCACTATCGAGGGGTTGCAATGTTGAATTGGCTCGGGATTCAGCACACAGGTCCTCATTCCCCACAAATTCTCGAGGTGCTTGTATCTCTCTCAAAAATCGGGCAAACGCTTTCCGGCCCGTCGGTTTAGGGGCTTTTCTTGCTCGCATCGCATCGTTCACAAGATCAACAATATTCGACTCTTTGATTGGCTTTCCACTAATGGAAACAACGCCCGCAGAATCCCACGCAAAATTCGATTCAGGCACGTCGTGCAGACGACGCAATAAAAGCTTTGCTTTAGTGCGATATTTTGCTGGTATACTTTCGATTATGACAGAATCATGCATGTCCGTTGATTTCTTTTTCATTTCACAGCTCTGCGCAGGTATCTCTTTTTTTTCTACGACCAGATTCAGGTATTGCCGAGCTCGCTCGCTATCAGCAAAATGAAGATAGCGCTGCAATACAGTCAAATATGCAGACCATTTTTCCCTATCATTCTTGTAAGTATTACACTTCAAAATATCATTCATGTCCGTATCCAGTCTGCTCAAGGTAACGCCAATAGCTCGTACTTCGGGTGATACCGTAGGTTCGTTAAAAATTACATGCCTCTGATTTCGCGCACTCAGTTTCGGTAGGTTTTCTTCAGGCACAAGCACCATTTTTCTTGTATGCTCCATTATCTTCCTATCAAGTTTGACAGAACTGTGCCTAATATAGGAGCCAGCAAGAGCGGCAAGAAGCCACCGCTCTGGACAACGTATCGCTTCTTACTTTTCCAGCAGCCTGTCTTTGCTGCTAAGCGACGAAGAACATGCGCGTGTCTCTGTAATTTTTTCTTTTGCTCGGGCTTCAGTGGTACATTGCCGCGAAGTATGTTTAGTGCACACTCACAAATACACCGTATTGTGGATGAGTCTGCTTTACGCAAAACAGCCTCACGCTGATCTTTGTTGAGATGCTGAAGAACTTGCAATATAGCAATGTGCTTCTTGCAGAGAGGCGATCCGTTTCGTGCCATTACAGGCGTCAAACTGACAGGCTTTTGACAGTGCAATAAAGGTCTTTAACTTTTTCGTAGAATGTACACGGGTTGGTGCACTACCGCGCAGAACCTTAAGTGCACATTCACAAACGCTTCGGGACGCGGACAATTTTTTTTCTTCATGCAAAATGACGTTGGGCAACTCTTGACAGAAATTTTGTACAATGCACGGCTGACTGACTGATGACCCGCTATTGGCCATTACAAGCGCAATACTGGAAGTTCGTCCTGTGTGCGACTGCTTTTTATCTGTTTACGAGGCACATACACGAAATGATGGGGAAATCATCGGGAAAAATACACGTGCGAAATCTACAGTTATCGGGCGTCGATTGTTTCAAGTCAAGTAGAAGATAACCGTGCGGCGCGGAAGTAGCATCGTGATAAGCCTCTTGTAAAAATCGGGGATTTTCTGGATATATCTGACGCGCTAGATGCTGTATTTGAGCACGATCACGAGGGTTCTTGAAAACAACTATGTAATTGGCATTCAGAGAAATATCTCGTTGACCGTGACCCTGATGAAATAAGTTTTGCATTATGAAAATAACACTTAAATTCTTATGATGACTACCTTTCGTGAATAGATCAACGACCGCATTGTTCGAGGCTTCGCGCATCAGATCATCAATAATGATGAGTTTAGCACGGGGATCGTTAGCGTAATCTGCAGATTGAGGTAGACCCTCGTGAAATTCTATTGATTTACCATATTCGACGTAGGCTGATTGCCATTCAGAATAATAGAAAATAATTCTCTCAAATGGCACACTGTTCATATGCGTAACGAACTTTAAAAACTTTTTAACAAAATACGTCTTACCGCAACCTGTAGGACCGTAGATCATTGCGGTCCAGGGATGTTTCCACCGCGTATCCATTTGCGTGAGTGATCAAGTTTTCTACTGCGCTGTAACTAATAAAGAGGGCTCGGAATATTTACTAAATTATAGATCCTTTATTTATATCTGCCACTTCTAGTACATTTCTAAAATAATTTAACTCTTGTAGCCATAAGGCAGGCTACCATATCTGCCATCTTGCCTTCGTTTGACGCTCGATGGTTTACACGACTTTGTTTCGGGGCGCGTTACAACTTGATGAAATGGTGTGCGGCGAATAGCGTCGGAGTTCAATACAATCGGTTCTTCGCGTTCACCCATAATAAAAGATCGAATTGACTTAAAATTGATTAATGCGCTGTTTTTAAAATTAAGTGTAATCCCTTTTACTTTACAGACCTCCCTTTCGGTTCCATCGGAAGGGCATGCTATAAACGAATAAAATTTAGGTCCTCCGGAAACGAAAGATTTAATATAATGCCCTGTTCCCAGCTCATCCGTTAGCTCTCCTAAAAGCTGGCCTATCGGCGGCTCGTATTCGTTCGGTCTATTTTAGTCTGTCACGTAAATTACCGAGTTTGTGTCACAGTAGAGTGCACGACGATCCAGGTGCTCAAGGTAACTATAAAGTTTCAAACGAGCTTGTGCTGTGGTATAAGCAGCTATTACAGCATTAGCAATGCCAGACGACTGAATAGCCTCGTTAATTTTCGTATAACTAACGTATAAAATCTTATGATTAACAGGCAGAATGGCAGTGACGTCGTACTCAGGACTATCCAGTAATTCCATAAGCTCCTTACGCGAGGACACTATTGTCGTTTGTGGCAGGTTTTCGCGCTGGCCAAATTTTCCCCAGAATGAATTGAGACATAACTTAGCCACTGATCGCAATCCCGGGTTTTTGTCTATCGCATTGCGGTTCAGCTTAATGCCTTCGGACTGTTCAAAAGCAGCAATATATTGATCTTGAGCTACACTGTCTTCGGAACAGTTATCGGGCCAACCACTGGCTTCTTGTTTGATTTTCGAAAATGTATTTATATAGGTAGCAAAGTGGCCGCCCTCGTTTGTTTCGCGCTTAAATTGCGTGATTTGATACTGCCAGATTTCATCAACGCTTATCACTTTATATCCACACGAGACAGCTTTTCGCAGCTCATCTACCACCCATGTACCGACGAACATACGTTCTTCAGGATTTTCGTGCACACACTCTTCCTGGCTCATATTTTCGCAACAACTCCGACACAGAGCGAAGAACAAACGATGATGCATACGTACAGGCAGAAAAGGATGATACAGATTTCGCGGTGGTAATACAGTACATTTTACGAGGCCTTCGACTTTTGACAGGTCTGTGTTATCAGAGCCTGTCAAAACCTTACACTCATCACCTACATATGCTGTTGGATGACCGACAGGATACTTGCCAAATTTACAGATATACGGATACAAGGAGCAAACGTCCACATAACGTATCTGCTCTGTTTCGTTTACATCGTAGAGTGTAACCATGTTTTCCGTACGGCCACCAAAGAACGCGTCCCGCGGATTGAGAGGCCCACATAACTAGTGGGTGATTTCGCACAAATTCCCTCATTTCAACGTTTGCTTCTAACATACGATCGTACTCGCATTCCCAAATCTCGGTTAGTACGTAACCGCCCGTACGGATCCTATTAGACATAGCAATTGTCCTCTCGAAACGTTCGTTCATTGACATATCGTCGCTCTGATTGCTTTCTCTATTTATTACGAAACAGCGAGGGCATCCGTGCCAATAACAACCATGAAACTGCAATACATGCGCTGCGTCCTGGGCTTCGTAGTACCCGGCTACCAGAAGACTTTGAAATATTTTATTTTCGCGCGTTCGGCCTGCGTGAATTATAGGGCGACCGAGAGAATGCTCCATCCACACGAGCCATGAGACCGCTTTTTTTGATTGATTATGGGCCCATCTGTAGCCCCCTGTGGGTATTATACCTATTGAATAATGTTTCAGAAAGTTTTTTCGAAAAACGCGAAAACAAGCTGAAGCTATCGTCGTGCTTTCGTCGAATGGACAAACATTTCCGCTGGTAATAAACAACCGCCTAAAAGCGATACAAGCTCTTCTCAATATTGTGACATCGGTCTTGCAATAGCTCACTATCTCTTTTGCAAAATCGAACGCATAATTGGCATCATGCGATTCTTTATACCAGATTAATAATTTCTCGCGAGCAGCAGTGTTCATCGTTTCCGGGGAATAATATTCTATGGCTGGCAATTTTCCTACATAATTTTGATTTTCCGGTGTATTGAACAAGTGGGGAAAAGCCCCTTTAGCAATAGAACCCGTTAAGCCAAAGGCTTTTGGTAGCGCACTTAGAGGCATGTGAAAGTAATTTAAGCTGTCGAGAAATACGAGCTTACCGATTCGCATGGTAATAATTTTTGTCCCGTTCATTATCAATTCAGGCATTTGCGTCTTTTTTTTGTTGACTAAATAGCGCAAAATGAACTGAGCGTCAAAACCCCCGGCATTATGCGCAATTAAAATTGTGCGGGAAAAATCTCCGATGTCCTGCATAGCTAATTCCACAAGCTGACATACGGGACTATGCTTGAATACAAATTCGTGTGTTCCGCAATATTCACACGGGTCGGCTATAGAAGCACTATCACAACAAAATGTGCAGATACGTTGGGCTACACAGAGGTTTGGCTCATGCGCGAATGTGGCAGGGTCGCCTTGTATTGGCGTACACTGCTGCGTTTCGAAGTCATAAAAAATATAAATATTGCTTTTAAATTCCTTTCGACGAACGGGCGACATGTAGCATAAATGATTATGCAACTGATCGGATTTACATATTGTACAAAAACTATAGCCACATACATGTTTCTTTTTTTTTCATCAAAGGATGTATCGTTCTGAAGCACAGGCGGCATCGCTTAACCGCTTCACAAAGAGTAACGCCTTTTTTATCTCGCGTGTACATTACTGCGATTGTACTATGATGACGAGCGCATTCTTCCCCGTAAAATTCACGATTGCATCCGACGCATTTTATTAGATCATTTGTACTAGGATCGCATGGCGGTCTTTTCCAGCATCGCGGACATTTTTTTTTCAGACATCTGTGATCTAATTGACGGTATAGCCTGTTACATAGATGACAAAACCCCGAGCAACCGACGGCCCCTCTGAGATTCAAAATGGGCTCGTAATGGTGCGAGCGCTCGTAATACACAATATATAGAGTATGTTGAATCGAACCGCATGTATTCAGAACTTTTTGTGTGCCATTGAATATAGCTTCTTTCTTGCGGCGACCTAAACCCAGAAATTCAAAAATCACGATCGCTATGCCGTCTAGCGCTAAATGATCTTGATACAGCGCAACATCGCTGAGACGACAACCGTAGCTAGGTATACGAACATTTGCAGCTCTTGTAAGCTGCAATGCTTGTTCTTTTTGCATTGACCCATTGATTTGCCTAATTCTTTGCCATTTTATATGCAGAGCCCCTGTTCGAATTTCACCCCGTTCGGCGTGGACTCGAGCTGCTACAAGCGAGCGTGGCAAACATAGATTATCGTCGTTTCGTATTGTCAAAATGGATTTTTTCGCGACGACTTCGTGCGTGAGAGCATTTCTACCTGTACCCTCGACACCTTTGACAATACACGGTTTTATATTACACGAATCATTTATATCTATTGATGCTGAACTTTGAGCAACACTGGATATCAATTGCCAAATATCTTCAAACGTAAAGTCACGGATGGGTCGAAAAGAAAGCCATACGGGTCCATGAGATCAATTGTCAGCTGTAAATGATATGCCGGCGTAATCGCCGCCCTCACAGGAGCTAGTAATATACGTTAATAGATCGTGGAACGCACCCTCGAGCCACTCTATGATATTTGTTTCTGAGGGTGGCCTACGTATGCACAACGTAGTCTCTTGGCCTCGAAGTTTAAAACGTTTAAAATAACGCCTGGTGTCCTGCACAATCTCGATTCGCATCCCCGGTGGCTGCACGTCGCCGAATGCTGGGGTTCTCGTCGCAGTGCGCGTTCTGCCAGTGCCCGTTTGTATTTCTGTAAAAGGTATTGCCTTATGAGATCACTTTATTGTTTCTAAAATTTATTGAATTATTGCTAGTACCGGCCGAAGCAATTTAAGCATCTTCATCATCATCATCATCAATTAAAGTGGTTACCAGCTGCCGTGCTACAAAATAATTCAACTTACTATATCGTCGAAATCAAAATGAATGTATATTTACCTGTATTGTCATCGGTCGCCAGTTCGTGATACCAGCTGTGATCTCGGGGCTCTTGGGTTTGTGGCATTTCACACGCTACTATTGGAAGCTCCCATAGCTGATTTTCTTCATTCCCTGATGCTTGCAAGTCTACACGCTCTGTGATTTCATCGTCTTCCACGGCCCTCATTAGGTCGGGGTTACAACGGCGGCACTCCCACAATTCATTTTCATGGTAGATACAGTTTTCTTCATCGTCACTTTGCTGATCCTCTGATCGTTGCGTATGCCTGTCTTCTTCTTCTTCGTTCTCTGCCGGCCTCCCGCGTAGAAAAAATTAGTATGGGATTGACTCTGGGAGGACGATGGGCGAGAGGCTGGAATTTATTTGGGATTGAATCTGGGAAGCACTATGGGCAGTCATCTGGGTTTTGGGACCCGGCTGGATGGTTTCCCAGACCTTTTCCCATAGGTTCAGTAGACCGGGGAATCCTCGTGCAATCAATCCCATACGCTTTTCCAGATTCTCTCCCGACCGTCGCGTACGACCGAGGAATCCTCGTGCAATCAATCCCATATACTTTTCCAGATTCTCTCCCAGCCGTCGGGGACGACCGGGGGAATCCTCGTGCAATCAATCCCATACGCTTTTCCAGATTCTCTCCCAGCCGTCGGGTACGACCGGGGGAATCCTCGTGCAATCAATCCCATACGCTTTTCCAGATTTTCTCCCAGTCGTCGCGTACGACCAGGGGAATCCTCGTGCAATCAATCCCAAACATAGAGTCCCATATTATGTGTAAATGAAAGAAGAAGAAAAAATAGGTTTTGTCAAATGGAAGGAAAAAATAAAAAACGAAGAAATATACCCAGAACTAATTTTTTTCGACGGATACGAGTTCCCCGAGCAAAGTTAAATACTGCTGTACGTAATCGGCGTTTGAAATTCGATGTTGGTCCCAAAAATATTGTAAAGTATTGGATGAGTCTCACATAGATGTTTTAATTTGTCTATCCAAGCTTTTTCCAGTACATCACAATATTTTTGCGTCCTTAAACGAAATTTAACCGCCAATTATGTACTACAGCGCCTAACTTTGCTCGGCGAACTCATATTCGCCGAAAAAAAATTAGTTTGGGCATATTTCTTCGTTTTTCATTTTTTCCTTCCATTTGACAAAATCTATTTTTTCTTCTTCTTTCATTTACACATAATATGGGATTCTATGTATGGGATTGATCGCGCGAGAATTCTCCCAGTCGTACGCGACGACTGGGAGAGAATCTGGATCAGCGTATGGGATTGATTGCACCAGGATTCCCCCGGTCCACTGAAGTTATGGGAAAAGGTCTGGGAAACCATCTAGCCGGGTCCCAAAACCCAGATGACTGCCCATAGTGCTTCCCAGATTCAATCCCAAACAAATCCCAGTCTCTCGCCCATCGTCCTCCCAGAGTCAATCCCATACTAATTTTTTCTACGCGGGCTCTCAGATGCCCACAATTCAGGCACTCCTCCGACTTCGCCTTCGTCTTCTACAGGTCTCGTTAGGCGATGACGAAACGCAGCTGTAAAATATGAATATAATTAGTCAATTACACGTTTCCTTAATACTCATACTGTATCAATTTTTATACTCACGCGCAAAGGGAATATCACGCGGAAAATTTACGAGTGAATATTCAATAGGCTCATGCTCTTCTTGACGTGGACTCTCAACATTATCGGTTGCAGTTGCTGTCTCTATTAGGGGGGTCTCATACCGCTGGTACTCGGCATTATCTACTGTTGGCTCTGGGGCCTCATGCTGTTGGTTATACTGATACTCGACATTATCGGCAGTTACCTCTATAAGAGGGGCCTCATGCTGATATTGGCGCTCCACATTATCGGCCATCTCGATAAGTTCCTCCTCTTGACGAGGAGTTGCATCCATTAACACGCGATACGCTACAAGCTAAATACTAATTATTATTTTATTATCAATATTTCGTAAATGGGACGAAATACGAAATCATTTCAGGGGATAAAATCGATGATATCGACAAACATGTGATTTAGTGGACTGGCCAATGACTGTACCCCGCGAAAACCGCGAATTACCAATTGGTACAGTGATTGGTACTTTCGCGAAATGAAAGAGTGAATTGTATCGATGGTACCCCCGTGATCGCCATACGCCTAACAACCCCCGTTCACGAAATATCGACATTTTTCCCTTAAGTCGTTAAAGCCCAAGTAATTAGGCACGGGGTCAAATGAAACACTTCGTGCGTTCCTTTGTCTATACATGCCATGGCCATGGCATGGCTTCCGAGACGCTGTTTTTTTTTTTTTTTTTTTTTTTTTTTCGGGTATTTTAAGAGTCTGATACTATACAATTTTAAACTTACCTCTAATTTCTTCAGCAATCTCATGGAAGCACTGTGATTCTTCGACACCTCGCCGCCGTAATTCATTGAAAACACATGTTAACACTCGCTGTCCGTTCAACATCCCTCTCTTGTAACCTTTCGCAATGGCACGTATGGGGGACCACCATACAACTAATTTCAAGCGTCTCACAAGGCTATTTCCCGATAAATTGCGCAAATCTCTACACCACTGCTCATTACACCGTCGTCGAAGTTTCGCACTGCGCAATTTTGTTAATTTCAATAAATCTAGAATACATTTAGGAAGGGAGTGGTCTGTCATTTTCGATTGAGAATCGTTCGTCCATCACTTCCGAATCGGTAGATAACTGAAGCGCTACTGTCTGATGCGCGTATACTTTGTATATGTGAAAAAAATTGCACTCGAGCCTAACAACACAAGCGCTGATGTTGCATCTTCGGAAAAGCAATATACGATTTATAATGCACTAATACCCTAGGCCAATGACTGTACCTCCCACGAAAACCGCGAATTACCAATCGGGACAGTGATTGGCACTTTCGCGAGACGCAAGGGGGAGTCGCGTGGATGGTACCATCATGGTCGGCGTTCGCGTAGCAATGCCCATTCTCGAGTTAGAGGCCCAAGTAAAATTGCCACGCCCTAATACTAATATATGATTTATAATACGTTAATGCACTAGGCCAACGCCTGTACCTCCCGGAAAGCGCTGATGCTGCATGTTCGGAAAAGCAATATACGATATAGCGATCGCTTTAGCGTTTCGCTCCGATTGTGAGAAAAACGACAAACCATAATTAGCTTCGTCCCGCCGAGCGAACGGCCCTTTCGATAATTACACAAAATTTCGTCCGTTTTGTCGTATCGATCACCGTTACGTGCAAAGCGATAAAATAAAAACCCTCCGCTCCATAAAGAGCATACATTGTGCGTGCGACTTCCGTGAGATCTAGCTGTAGTCCGAAAGCACCTGGGAATGCGCTGACACTGCATTTTGGGGAAACAATCTGCGAAATGACCCTGAGCGATTTGAACTCCTTGGTATTACTTTCAGTGAAGATCATACACACTAGGCGGTCCAGCGTTATGCAAATAAATGAATCACATCATTAGTCTTTCTTGCGCTTCTAAACGAGACACAACTCATTTTTACAAATAGAATCCATTCTTTTTTAAATTAAGTAACAGTTATTAATAGTGTGTGAAGTAATTTAATCAATAATGTATTTAAATTTCTGACAGTCCATATGCCTAGCGATTTCGTGTGTGAAATAGTAAGAGTTGAGACAGCGTGCACAGTGGCAGTGCGAGTGGACGATATGTGAGCTTTATATAGAAGAGTAAAAAGCTTCATTAACAATTTTTATAGACAGTGTGACCCTCAATGGAAGCTCCCTCGCGATCGTACAGAACCTGGTACCGCGTGCGTTCTGTACCGTAATTTTACGGCTGATCGGTGCGAAATTGTTTATGTGGACGAAGACGGGTATGTCGAAGTGTATCTTGTGGACGAAGCCGTAACAGTATTTTGCGAAGCGCATGACTTATATCGCACGCATCCCAACGCTGCAGCGGTTCCATGCTTTTTACTTTTTTGGCCTTCATCAGCTTATTGCTAACGGTCATGAATACGATGCATCGGAAGCGCTTAAAGCCATAATTTTAGCGGCTGAGGAGGAGAGTCGGTACGAAGCGGTAGGAGACGAGGATCGTGATGATGAGGATGGCAACATTGGCGATGGCTTAATGAGGGCAGAGAACAGAAGTACCATCAGGAACAAAGTGGTGTTTAGGGGCTTGACTTTGTCACGAGACAATGCCAAACCTCTCATAAAATTATTAAAAAACAATATTATACGCGATCAGGCTGACGAGGCTGAATTTGTCGACATTGGAGAGGTGGTAATTCGCGAATTTGGTTTCGGGTATGACGAGCCGCCTCGTTCAGTGTAGTATACCTCGTGTAACGTAAAGATAGGAGTGTAGAGACAGGAGTGTTGTGCATGCAGGAGAACGGTGAAAGCAACAGGTAAATTTATTTAATTTTTATTTTTTTATTTATTTTTTTTAAGTATTTTTGAGCTTTTGCAATGTAAGTCACCCCCACTCTTACCACTCTAAACCGAACGCAAAACGGTACCAAAGTAGAGAGGGGGATAATTATTATATTACTGACTATTGCTGTTGCCACCTCAGTTTCTTAGCAACAGTTGTCGGAGCTGCATCGCACGTGATATTGCGTAAAGTGGAGGGGGAGAATTGAAAAGAGGGTTAGCGAGTGGAGAGAGGGCAAAAATGAAGGGTGAGAGAGAGAGAACACAACAAAACGGAACTGAAGTGGAGGGGGAAATCGAAAAGAGGACGAAGAGAGGGAAAAATTAAGGGTGGGAGAGAACTCAACAATGTGGTGCACTGTGGTTGGCTCCTAAAAACTACCTATCCCCACTCTTACCCCCACTACTTCAAACCGAGCTCAAAACGGGACCGAAGTGGAGGGGATAGGAGTGGGGATAGGAGTGGGGGTCGCCATAGTGCACCACCTACTACTGATGGGATTTAACGGTCACCCATCCAACTAATCTTCTTTATTTGAGCGGTCACCCATCGAACTAATGGACTCTCGATTTGATAGGTCACCCATCCAACTAATGGACTCTCGATTTGATAGGTCACCCATCCAACTAATGGACTCTCGATTTGATAGGTCACCCATCCAACTAATGGATTCTTGTCTCGTCTCGACTCGTGTTTCAGGTTGACTGTACAATCGAGAGTCGAGGAGTTGGGCTCGTGTGCAACGAGACCCCGAAATCGGAGTCGAGTGTTATTGGAAGCGCTCGGGTCGTATCGTCGCGCACCTGTAGTGCGCGAAAGAGAAAAAATAGTCTCACCGCGGTAACGACGCGGAAACGTTATAAAGAAAATCTACTACCTACACACACACACACCTATCTATCTATTACATCTCGTGTGTATCGAATTTATTTATTTCACTCCCAAAACTCTTCCTTTCCACAATCATCGCTTATTTGCTTCAACAGATTCTCTATTTGAGCGGTCACCCATCCAACTAATGGACCCTCGTTTTGAACGGTCACCCATTCAACTAATGGATTCTCAATATAAGCGTTCACCCATCCAACTAATGAATTCTCAATATAAGCGGTCACTCATCCAACTAATAGATTCTCTATTTGAGCGGTCACCCATCCGAGTATCGAATTCTCAATTCAAACGGTCTCTGAACGGAAAATGATAACTTCTCGAGCTACGGGAGATCCACGAAGTTCGAGCGGGAGAGTGACAGAGATGCAATAATAACAAACATCTTCCTTCTGTATCTACTCTGCCGCGCCGCCAACGACGCCGGGTAACAATAAAAAAAGCTCACGAACGTCTCTACGGAATCACAAGTCAACAGAAATTGCAAAGTCTCAGTCTCCTCATTAGCGTCTCTACGAAGTGTCTCGTGTCGATATTTCGTAGTCTATTGTGAGTACAGTGATAAGTGCTTGTTAGCGTATAGTGATAAGTGCTCATTAGTGTACAATAATAAGTGCGATGGGGAATCCGAAGAACAGAGAACGAGCAAGCCGATCTCGGCGAAGAAAATGGATTGAAAGGTACGTTTCGTGAAAGTGTGTAGTGTACGATACCGGTGAGCAATCGGAAATGATAAAGATACTTGAGGAAAAAACGTTAATAACATCAATAATAATAGGCACGTGTAAATATAATTATAATTGCTTCCTCATAAAGGAAGCTTTGTTTTCGCAATAAAAAAAAAAAAATCCAGATTTTTATGCCAGCATATTCAAAATGCTCTAAAACGAAGAAAGTTATTTTTACGTCATGTATGTATGTATGTTGTGACGGGCTTTTCGCGGCTTCGGAACCACCGCGATAGGCTACCCCGTCCACAATATCACGATGCCCGTTGTTATTAACCGCTGTTAATTTCCCTTACCGTTTTTCCACTGTTGGTCGCCAGCACACCGTATCAATCCCGGTGTGCGAGGATTTTCTCTTACTTAATTACTGACTCGTCTTACGGCTAGCAGGAGGGGTGCAGTTCGGGGAAAACAATAAAATATTCCAACATTCGATTTCTATAAAATCACAATATCATACGTTTTATTAACGAGCAGACTTTCCAATACAATTGACTTCTGTCTGACTTCTCCAATTTATTCGCGAGACTCGAAATTAACCGTTTCCACGACAGAATAATTATGACACTCGCCGCTGCGAGCGGAAATCGTGCGAGAGAATTTCCCGAAATACCGTTGTTGTACCCCCGAAACTCGGTTGATCACTCCGTGCTCGAGGGTTGGGATTTTAACCCGAAATAATAAAAGGGATAATGCCAGTTAGGAGTTGGAACTTCAGTGAGAACCACTGAACATAGATCGAGATGATATTTATTAAAGAAGAAAAACAGTAGAACAGTTTGACAATCAAATACAATCTGTAATTCAGTATCGCTTACTGAACAACTCACTATTTCACTTTACAATATAACTTTAATTCAGTATCGCTTACTGAACGATTCTCTATTTCACACAATATAACTCACTCTTCGATAGTACTCAGGCTCGGCCCGCTATCATAATAAAACACGTTCAATACTTGTAACTTGGATTCCTTGCACGAATCCCCTGGACCAGACGCACAGTTTCAGGAGTCAATCGGACCCCCTGTGTCACGAGTCAATACCAGACTGTCTGATGCTCGCGCTCGTATCGATATATATGGAGCGAGCGTGTCAACATAATTTTAAAGACGAAGCATTATTGCGATAATCGGTAATATTGCGACCACCGGATATATTGCGACAATCTCCGCTTTTCGTTGCCTGCTGTTTATTATTTATCGCTCCAGATTTTGTCCGAGAATTTGGAGGCTCCTCGTTACGTTAACTGCTGACGCGCTGCATTACTTGACCGCGATTGAGAGTCGCGCGCTCGATGCGTCGATTGCTCAATCGCTCGCGAGGCGTTCGGTTTCGGCGATCGCGCCTCACGTGTCGCCTACATACTTCTATTATTGCACAATTTCACCTTTCGGTAATACCTGCGATATTCGGGGTATAACACCGTGCACGAGCGAGAAAGCTACGGCAACACGTGTACGGCACAGAAAAGAACCGAAGATAGTCTGTACTGCGTGCACCTACCTTTATTTTTCCTGCCGTCGATCTACACGAATCGTCCTCGCGACTTTCCTCTGGCTGCGAGCCGGTATCCTCTTTGATCCCTCAGAAAATCTCTCGGCCGTCGTCACGGCGTTATTCCTCACAATAAATAACCCTTCTGCCGACAACCCGGCGTACAACGATTTTCCTCACTCCCGTGTATCGCACGGCGGTATTATGTGTCACGGACTTATTCTTTATTCGCTAACTATCTGATTAATTGAATCTCTATCGCTCTTTACGCCTATCGATCTATTCCGTACAACGCAGCGCGCGAGAGTGCATCTCGCTCGTGTTCGGTTACGCGTCTCGGTAATCGCTGAGAGGGGGAACGAGCCCTTTGTCGCCGAAATCTCCTGATCGTCGAATATTCGCGACGTCTCTCCTCTCATGGTTCCCCTCTCGTGTCTCCCACTGGCCAGCTACGCGACGTTGAAAACCTGTAATATATAATATAACACCCCGGAAGTCTCCCGAATGCTATATATTTTTCTCTCGTCGGGGGACGACTCTGCATACGCGCCTATCTACGACTCTCGCGCGTACATATGCTATAGCGTGCCTGCGAGAGCGTTGTAACGCCTTGTCACAATGTATGTATGTATTGTGACGTGAATTTTTGGAATCATCGTCACAAAAACCAAAACAACCGTAACTCGCATAAAATAACCGATTTTAGTGCTGAAGTTTCGAGTTACTGCCTCTCCCAGCGACTTAAGATACCGTTAAGATCTCGTTAAGATATCGATCCAGATTTTTTGCAGTTTACCTTTTATGTAATCATTACGGTGGAACGGCGGCCTCCGCAAAGACGAAACGAACGACACAACAAAACGGAAACTAAAACTGAAACGAGAACTAACGACGATGCCTTCGCGAGAGCGAACGGTTGCGGAATTGCACGGTTGCTCAGGATGCGGGTTGTGGTAGAAGGGTCGCGATCCGAGGTCAATAGAATAGCACACGGGAAACGGAGGTCGAAACCTCAACGTTACTTTAATCGGGAGCGAAAATTAATATTTTGTCTAAGAAGCCACGGGATCGCACGCACGTGAGTCGCGAGTACTCAGCTGTTCGAAAGATCGAAGCGAGTCAAGCGACCATGAGCGCGACACGAGAACGATACCTTCGATAAATCACAAAAACTCACCGAAGCGCGTAATTTACCCAAAAAGGACCGGGAACTGCATCTGACGATGCCACGAGAACTCACACGTATGCACTACAACTCGAGAGCGTTAATAATAACGCATCGATCGAATTATCAACTCGAAAAGAATTCCTTTCGAGATTCTACCGAGGATAACACACACGAAACACACGAATCGACGAACGAAATCGAACGAGAACGAGACGCACGAACACAAGAGCCAGAACGATATCGGGATCCACGGTAACGCGAGCGAGATACAGCGATCACACGATAGCTCGAGCGTGAGAACAATAGGCCGAAGCCTACAACAGCGGGAGCGCGAGAGAGGCCCGAGTTACCTCGAGGGCAGCTTTCGGTAGACTGTCGATTTGCCTACAAGAATTCGTAATGAATTATGATAATTATTTTCGGGATCTTGACCGATAACTACTGCCCTCTTAACCATCTCATGACTTTATCGAATCGAGAGCCGATACTATAACGCGGTAACTTGAACGAATCTTCGCAATCGCTTCCCCTAGTCAATGCGTGAGATACAAGGCTCTCACTCTACTATAATGCGGCGCAAGGTGTTCCACCACTCTTGCCTGGACCAACGATAACTCCGCCTGATCTCAACGCATTGCACTATCCTCTGGGGTGCTGGGTTTCCACCGGACTTTAGCGTGTTCGCAAGAAACTTCATCGAGCCTCTCCTTCACTTGGGCCTTTATTTTCCAAACTTTATTCCATCAAGTGAATTCGAGAATCTCGATATAACTGAACTAAACAAAATCTCAAATCTTAAAGCAAACGGAACGAAACTAAATCTTAAAACAAAACTGAACGAAACTAAATCTTAAAAATTGAATTTAAACTGAAAAAATGACCGGTATGGAAACAAATCGTAATGATTACAAAAAGCTGTGACGTGGTTTTTCTGCTGCGTCACAAAAATGTCATAGTTCACGACAGATGCGCGGATTGTTGCGGGAAGCGACGTTCTTGCTCTCGGGGAGGGTCCCCTCAAGGCATTCGGACAGAGTTAGATTAGGAGTAGTAAAGCGCATAATTAATTTTCCCCGATTTTTCTTTATTTCATGAATATTGCTCCCGAGCGCACGACGCTCCCTACGTCCAACAACATCGTGGCGCGCGAGCGATTATACGCGGCGACGTCATCGCCAACACGTCACCAGAGATCTCGAGAGTCCCAACGTCAGCGGAGGCTGCATCAGCGCGGCAGACGCCCTTCTGCTATCGTCGAGATCTCGTCGGCAACACAGATTATCGCCGGAGGAAAGCCTCGCGGGGCCTCACCCTGTGCCGAAGCACAAAATGGAACCTCTCTACACTCTCGTCCGTCGCTGGATCGTCGATACATCGTCCCCGTGAGAGCTTGAGAAGCTCTCGACGCGCCGTCCGCGCAGTTAAACTGTCGCTCAGCGCTGCCGAGAATAGCCCGAATAACGTTGCGATACGTTATTCGGGGAATCGCGACCAATAATCGTAAGGGGCGAGAGATCCGTGTAGGCGGGGGCGGGGGAGAAAAGGGTTCGCGAGCTCTCGAGAGTCAATCGACTCGAGGACTCGATCGCAGGATCCCGATAAGAAAGGACGTGGCTCCCGGATAGATCCGCGCACATCGTTGCTTCGGGAATATCGACTTCTCCCGGTTGCGCGATTTGGGATCCCGGTACGGAGAAACCCGAGGGAGTTCCACTACTGCAACGTATAAAGGGGTAAGAACGTCGTGCGTGTTCGGTTTGAGACCAGAGATTAAAGGGGCAAATTAAACTCGCTATCGTGGGGACGGCGCGTTTTGCGTGCGGGGCTCACGGTTCAATTTTGTCGGGGAAAGTTAATCTACGCAATCAGTTAGCTTAATTAGCGCCTTGAGGGGTTTTGACTATCTTTTATTGGACGGGAAAATCCCGATTTCCGAACTTTTGTAAATTCCGTGATTTTCAATATTTTATCTGCTTGAATTCCGTTTATTTTATTAGATTTAACTCATTAACCGCGTGAGAGTCCGTTGGCTTAAGTTCCCGAATAACCGCCATTCGCAAGGGCGGCGTGACCTTTGATTTCCGCGACGCGACGCTCTCACGTCGCGTTCGCGCGCTACCGATGGCTCACGTCGCGTTCGCGCGCTACCGATGGCTCACGTCGCGTTCGCGCGCTACCGATGGCTCACGTCGCGTTCGCGCGCTACCGATGGCTCTCGACGCGTGTCGAGTGCCATCACTTGGAGGACTATAGCGTAGAAGTATTTTATTGGCGAGCGATTGGACGCAATATCGAGTTTTTGCTAATTATATTTTGTCGTATTGAAAAGAGGAAGGACGAGGAGATAACGCTCTCGAGACGGTGCCGACCACGAGAAAAATATTGTAAATTTATTCTCGGCAGACGGAAGGTTTGTCGCTTCTCGACTCCGCTCCCGTTGTCATTTGTTCAATAAAACAGAGTCGTGAATTGTGTTCCCGAGGTTTGTTGCGTTCTTCCGCTCGCGAGAGCGACTCGAACCACTCCCCTCTACCATTTTCCCGAGCTGTAGCTAGCCGCGCGTGGGATTGGGAAAAATCGTCGTATCGATAAAATAAATTTGTCGCGAGAATTCCGGGTTCTCGCGGCTGGCGCCCTTACGATACGACGCTCGTTACCTCCTTTTGTAATCGTAGCGAGTTCTCGGGGTAAACGGTTACAAATTTGTAACATTATTTGTAATCATTACGATTTGTTTCGATACCGTTCATTTTTTCAGTTTAAATTCAAGTTTTAAGATTTAGTTTCGTTCAGTTTTGTTTTAAGATTTAGTTTCGTTCCGTTTAATTTAAGATTTGAGATTTTGTTTAGTTCAGTTATATCGAGATTCTCGAATTCACTTGGTGGAATAAAGTTTGGAAAATAAAGGCCCAAGTGAAGGAGAGGCTCGATGAAGTTTCTTGCGAACACGCTAAAGTCCGGTGAAAACCCAGCACCCCAGAGGATAGTGCAATGCGTTGAGATCAGGCGGAGGTATCGTTGGTCCAGGCAAGAGTGGTGGAACACCTTGCGCCGCATTATAGTAGAGTGAGAGCCTTGTATCTCACGCATTGACTAGGGGAAGCGATTGCGAAGATTCGTTCAAGTTACCGCGTTATAGTATCGGCTCTCGATTCGATAAAGTCATAAGATGGTTGAGAGGGCAGTAGTTATCGGTCAAGATCCCGAAAATAATTATCATAATTCGTTACGAATTCTTGTAGGCAAATCGACAGTCTACCGTGTTAACCGCCGCGCGAGACGGTGGTGACAAAAAATGTTCGTGGACGGATAACCGCGAGGGTTACCCTTCACGAGTTACGCGAGTCGCGGGGTTTGCTCAACACGCTTGTGCGCGAGCACTGGATGTTTTCCACAAAACGCGATGTAGGCCGGCGCTAGTCGCCGGAAAGAGATGTCCCGTCGCGTGAGCGAGACGTCGGGATAAGATTTAACGCAAAGGGACGTCAAACCGCGACGCCGGGATGCTGAGAGGAGGAGGTGGAAAAATGGGGAGGGGTAAGAAAGGAAAAAGACGGCAAAGTATACGGGGAATAGCAGCTAGTCGGCTGCTTCTAAGTCGACTTCGGAATCGGAGGATGATCGGATTTCCGGGGTACACGGACGTTCCGGGAGAGGTGCGGGGGTATAGGGGGGGTTGAAAGGGGGAAGGTAATCGCGTATCGACTTGGGGATGTAGGGTTCTGGGCCCCGGACGTCGAGGAGTTGCACCCGATATTTGAGTCGGACGACGGAGAGGAGACGGGGTTTTGCCGGAGCCGAAACCTCGGAAGGAGGGTTGGTTTGGAAAAGGGGGGGTATTGGGGTGCGAGGAGGCTCCTGCAGGAGCTGCGGGAGCGCTTTACGCGCCGTCTCCTTTATCTCGTCCTCGTGGTCGGCG
This sequence comes from Cryptus armator, assembly GCA_963971235.1. Lineage (NCBI taxonomy): Eukaryota > Metazoa > Arthropoda > Insecta > Hymenoptera > Ichneumonidae > Cryptus > Cryptus armator. The sequence continues at coordinate 120,397 of OZ020232.1, read as the reverse complement.
GCCAACAGCCACGAAAGCCCGCGACGAGGCCCCCTCTCGTCGTCGATGAGACGCGAGTGCGCGAGGAAGCGTTTCCGACCTGCTCGTTTCGGCATGGATGCCCTAGCTAGTTTGGGGGGAGAGACTCGTTAGTCCTCGTGCCTCGATGCTGGCGACGAGATGAGTCGGAAGGATTGCCCAGGAGTCGTGGGTAGCCCCTCCCGTCTCGGCCGTGCGTGCTTCCTGCTACGCAGGAGCACGGGTATCGGTACGTGCGCGAAAGGGGACGGAGAGAGTGTGGGTGGGGGGAGGAAAATCCGGAGGAGGCTCACCTGTCCTCCGAAACCCCGGCAAAGCGTGCGTCCCGAAGGAGCACGAAATTGCACGGGGATGGATTCGAGGGGGATGCGAGGATGAAGAAGGTGGGAGGGTTGTTGTCCTGAAAAGGACAGATTCTTGCGATATGAGCTCACCGCCTTGAAAAAGGCGGGTGAGTTCAAGAGTTATTTTTTTTTGTACACGCCGAAGTCCAAGAACCGAGAGAGCCGCGATGTCCAGTGGAGAGCCAAGTCCGAGAAAGCCGTGAAGTGGTCGTTGTCCAAAGGATAAGCCAAGCCGAGTCTTATCGCCGAGCGCGGACCTCGGAGAGAGACCGCCGAAATTTCGCGTGCGCGCGAGCGCGTGATGTTGTGTGTGCGGGAGATCTTTACTCTTGGCTATCTCACCCTCCCATCATGACTCTATACAATCTTATTGTTACAAAAAATAGCGGAGAATGCGTAGATCTTAATGATATGCTTTACAATAAAGAAAAGATAGTAATACTAAGAAAAATGCGGGATATCCCGAGCGCGAACGTGCGACAGAGGACTATCGCGTGCCTTTGAGGGCGGGATACCGCGGATTTCGGAACACCGATCGCAATCACAACTAGTATCAATGGAAAGAGAGAAAAAGGTAAATTATTCCGATGCGGCACTCTCCCGGAGGGAGAGAGTGTCCGATCGTACAGGGCGTAAAATAAAATTAGTCATAAGGACGAGATTCGCGGGACGATTAGGAATTGCCGAAATACGAGATAGTTACTCGACACTTGGGAGATAGCCCTCTCTTTCTAGCCGTCGTCTCGGGTATTTTCGTTTCGCCTGGAGGCGCGCATTTGTACGTGGAATCCCGAAGGACGGTATATCGTTAGAAAGAGGGGAAAAAATAGCGTAAGTATGTTACTTAGTCTGCCTGTTCTGACTGCGCGGGGGAGTAACAACAGCGCAAATATTATACGAGACTGTCGCGCGCAAGCGAGACATATAAATAATTTCGACAACTTGTGTCGTTAATCGAGTGAATAGCGGGCTTACGGCGATCCACCGAAACTTATACGCTAGAGTAATGTGGTTGATTAATAATATGCTACGCGTGGCCACGCGAGGTTTTAATACTAATATTATTTCATTGAAAAATAATGGTTTGAAGAAAGAAACTAATTTTCTTTGAAAGATTCCTCTCGATTCAGCGGGAGAAAGGTCTCCCGTGGGGAAAAGGGAAGTGTTGGGCGGACATCAACCGAGAGCTGCCCTCGAGGTAACTCGGCCCTCTCTCGCGCTCCCGCTGTTGTAGGCTTCGGCCTATTGTTCTCACGCTCGAACTATCGTGTGATAGCTGTGTCTCGCTCGCGTTACCGTGGATCCCAATATCGTTCTGGCTCTCGTGTTCGTGCGTCTCGTTCTCGTTCGATTTCGTTCGTCGATTCATGTGTTTCGTGTGTGTTATCCTCGGTAGAATCTCGAAAGGAATTCTTTTAGAGTTGATAATTCGATCGATGCGTTATTATTAACACTCGCGCTCATGGTCGCTTGACTCGCTTCGATCTTTCGAACAGCTGAGTACTCGCGACTCACGTGCGTGCGATCCCGTGGCTTCTTCGACAAAATATTAATTTTCGCTCCCGATTAAAGTAACGTTGAGGTTTCGACCTCCGTTTCCCGTGTGCTATTCTATTGACCTCGGATCGCGACCCTTCTACCACAACCCGCATCCTGAGCAATCGTGCAATTCCGCAACCGTTCGCTCTCGCGAAGGCATCGTCGTTAGTTCTCGTTTCCGTTTTAGTTTCCGTTTTGTTGTGTCGTTCGTTTCGTCTTTGTGGAGGCCACCGTTCCAGCGGCCTCCAGATTAGTCCGGTTTTGGTAATTCCGGTGAAACAAAAATTAACCCTGCGGAGGTCGCCGTTCCACCGGCCTCCAGTTTAGTCCGGTTGTTAATACCGGCGATACAAAATTACCTGGCGCCCACCGGGACGCCGATGCATCCGCGAGGGTGGACGGCCGAAGGTGACGTAAGTTATCGAGTTCGCGTTTTTGTTTTGAGTTTCGACTTTGTTTTTTGAGTTTTGGATTTTTTTTTCAGTAAAGTTAGCGTTGCGCTCGAAATTACAGAAAACCCGTCACAGTATGTATGTGTGTGTGTGACCATTTCTTGTTAGCACGATAGCGCCCGCGAATTTGAAGATACCGGTTTTTTTTTCTAAAAAAAATTGTTTTTGCTGTAACTTCCACAATTTTTCTGATATCGCACTGAAATTTGGTTTACAAGTAGACTATTATCAGACAAGGTTTGTAATTGAATTCGGCGTAAATCCGTTGAGATATAAAATTTTTATTGCATTACGAATTTTTTTAGTAACGCTTGTTTTCACCCTAACTCTCACAGATTTAAAATATCGAGCTGAAATTTGGCCCAGCATTGAATTTGTAGCTAAGAACACAATAAAGCTTCCTTTGCAAGGAAGCCAAAAAAAAAGTACACAGTGAACAAAAAGCGACCGTTATGAGAAAACCATGTTTTTTTTTATTTACTGAGTGACTTTTTTTTCTTCGGACATATTAATTTTTCGATTTCTCGCGAGATCCCAAACGATAAAGCTCGTATGACATTTTTGATAAAATTGGAACCGTCTCAGTACGTCAAAAATGATAATGAACCTTTTCCATTCCACTCAATGCCCAGAATGGCGTAAAAATAATGCGAATTTAAAATTATTATTTTTCAATTGTTTAAACAAATTTATCACTTTTTTATTGACATTTTTTTTCTTTCACTATTAACTTTTGTTGATTCCTTACAAAATTCCGAAGAAAAAACCTCAGACGAAATTTTTGATAAAATGCAATCCTCTGAGGTATGTAGGTGGCCGAATGGAAATCATGTACAATAACCAATCCGAACTCAAGGAAAGCCTACAGTACACTTCGTCTCTCAAATCGTTTGCGAAAAAAACCAAAATGTAATTTAAGCATAAGTTTTCCAAAAATGTAACATCTGCAAGGAACTGCATACGGCGGAGGTAGACATATATGAATCTACTGTTCCCGTAAAATCACGGATTATTTCCTTATTGTAATCTTCCTTTTGCATTGAGCTAAAAGATACATCTAACAAAAGAGAGGAAAATACCATTCTCACCACGACCGCAGCTGCTTTATGAAAAAGCGATTTGCGGCGTTTGTCTCCCCAACACTCATTTTACCGCATGGCTATTGGTCGATTTCAAATTTACGGCAATGTGATTGGTGGAGTGATTATATCCAGAAACCCGACAGAGTCTCGCGCCAAGTACATTTGCGCGTGACTCGTCACAAAGACTCTACACGCGAGACCTCGCGCTGCGCGTATACATTTTTTCTTCGACACGCTTTAATTCAGTAAATACAATGTAGAACTAAAAAGTAAAAAGTAATTTATCATATAATTATGCTTCTAGCTTGCAATTAAACCTAATGTTAAGATGATCGAGGCCCTCGTTGTTGAGATACATCGATTTCATTTTTCCAAACACTGAGATCTGGTAGAGTCAAGATCAAGACACGAGTCGTCGCTCCGGCAAACATCGCTGTGGCGGACGGGCCCGAAGTTAGCCGAACTCGCCCGACCAAACGCTCCACGCGCCTAGCAGACTCGGTGATGTATTGTAACGAGGTAGCCTCGTTCAAATATTCCTAAAATCCCCTCGAGCCGAGCCCGCTACTTACCACGTGAGCGATAGGTAGCCGTACGAATAGTATAATTTGTATCTCTCTCATAGTCCGTATTTTTATATAGTTTCCCCGCTACCGCCCCCCCCCTGCCCTCCCCGCGCGAGCCCGAACAACGAGTCGACGACGAGCATCGCATCATCGGACACCAACGATAGTGAGAGAGCGAGGGAAACAGCAAAGGGAGATGCGAGACCACCGACGAGGGGACTCGCTATCCCTCGTGCCTCGCCACTGCTGTGTTGCCATTGCCTCGCACTGACCACCGCCGCGCGCCGCCTGCCGCTCGTCATCGTCCAACTGCCGCCCTCTTACGCAACGCCCGTCGATCGCTCTCATTATCGACCGATGCCGAGTACCGAACTCTGTCACTCACCGCAAGGACCCCCCACGACGCTGCTGTACGAAACGACATCCGGAGAGCACGGAGAAGATTTCCGGCTCTCAGCTCCGATCGAGATCCCTTCCCGAGTGCACGTGTGAGAGTCGCGCGTGATATTGTATTAATTTTATATAACGAATCGTGTGTGAAAGGCTGACCGGAACGTAGAGTATGAGGAGCCTTTGCGTTGCCGTATCCCCTTGTCACACATCGAGTGTGTTTTCCCCGTCCCCGACCCTCGGCATAATAAGGAATTCGCGACGGAAGATAGTTGGCGTTTTGCAAGGCAACGACTATCGCCGTTGCCCGGCGTTCTGCGACAGGTAGAAGCGTGCACGTGGTAAGTGGCGGATAGCCGTTAATTATCTTTCTTAGTGAGATTCCCGTTCCCCTGTATCCCGAAAAATCCCTGTACAATTCCCGAAGAACCCCCGCTACCCCGTGTATATTATTTTGTGACCGAAGTTATTAAATTAAGAGCCAACAGTTCGAGTTTCCCCCTCTGAGTAGTTCCATGCACTATGACTAGCCTTCGGCCACGTCTTTTGAGTCCTGTATTAGAGTCAATCTTTGTCGCATTAACGGTGTTACCCCGTCAATGGTAACTGGCGCCCAAATTAGTAAAATCCCTGTTTTTGCCATTGCGTTTAGTATAAGAATTATCGCCTGACGAGTCATACCCCCCGCCCCGTCGTCCCACGCGTACTAGTCGATTATTTCTCCCCCATACACTTGGCGAGAACGTCCAACGGCAAATATCCCGTTGCCACGTGGAATCGTCGCCATCTTTTCCCCGTTATCTTCTTCCCTCGTGTTCACGCCTATCCCCGCAGTTATTGAATTATTATCGAGTCCGATCGCCGTTACGATCGCGTATTATTTTTATTATTGTTGTTATTTTATTATTCCCCCCCGCCTACGGTAAACGAGTGCGTTTGCCGACGACCCCTTCTTTATCCATCCCCTTATTTTATTCTCCCCCCCCCCCCCGCGTCCCTGCTGGCGATTGTGTTAGCAGGAGTATTATTAATTATTACATTATAGTTCCCTCCCCCTGCGAGATCATCCCCCCCCCCCGTGCGTTGACCAACTGACAGTTGGAGGTCCTAACGCGACCATTTAGCATAGTATCCGCGATAGTTATAATTTTCGCATTATTACTTTGTATTAATTCCGAGTTATTCTTTTTACATTATTTTCCTTCAATTATTTACTTTTCTTTTGTACTGATTCTTTTGCCTTTCTTTTACTAATTATATTATTGTTAATTTCACCCGCATTTTACCAGTTATTTTCGAACCCCGTATTTCCCCGATTCCCCCACCACTCCCCCCGACTCGTCGAGACCCCGATTATCGAGGATTTATTTCGTAGAATAAAGGCCCCCATCACAGTATATAGGTATATACTCCGTCGACGACATTGTTAGGCCCGCGAAGTGCTTAAGAAAGGTTTTCCGCGTCCGTGTGTACAGTGTCCCATGGTACACGTAATAAACATTAACGCATGATGATTCCTTATTTTAGATATCCTCTGACAATATCTACCGTTTCTTCTTATTTTTACAAAAACTCGTGAAATATAATGTAAAAAACATCTTCGATGTAAAAGTCGCGCCAAGTACATTTGAAGAATAAGTTGCTTCTTCCCGATTCTTTAAAAAAAAAGTACGTGAAATTAGTCAAAGGTCGCCAAGTTCATTATTAACCATTGTTTAAAAAAATATTAATACTTAGCACGCCCATAATTTCCAAAACGACGGGCCCATCAAGTTTTTATGTAATTAAAAAAATAGGCGGGCCAAGTATTAATATTTTTTTAAACAATGGCTAATAATGAACTTGGCGACCTTTGACTAATTTCACGTACATTGTTTTTTAAGAATGGGGAAGAAGCAATTTATTCTTCAAATATACTTGGCGCGACCTTTACATCGAAGATGTTTTTGAAAGCAACATTAAATTCGACCGCATAGCGACAGCGAGGCGACGCTCGATGCCGCCTACGTCACTGCTTATGTTAGGGGTACAAAGAGGCTCTTGAGGGCCCACCAACGAGGGCTCACCACTACCCCGACGATAAGGCAGTCGTCGAGGGATCGAAGGCTCATCTATGGTTCAGATGAGGCATTCTTGGCAAAGACATAGAGCTAGCAATAGCTCTACGAACTCCCTTACCTTATAATTGTTATCCTGTATCAACATTACGATTGTAACAATATATAATCCATTTTGCGAGATACACGGTTTTACGGTTTCTTACATTTTTTACATTATATTCTGTACACGATAGTTCGAGAACGCCTTCCAGCGAAATAATTTTGTTCGCGAAGATAATTGTATTTTTCATGTATCTGCTAGCTCAATGCAAAAGGAAAATTACGTTAAGGAAATAGTCCGTGATTTTACGGGAACAGTAGGTTGATATATGTCAATCTCAGCCGTATGCGTTCCTTACAGATGTTAGATTTTTGGAAAAGTTATGCTTAAATTACATTTTGGTTTTTTTCGCAAACAATTTGAGAGATGAAATGTACTGAAGGCTTTCCTTGTGTTCGGATTGGTTATTGTACATGATTTCCATTCGGCCACCTATATGTTACCCCCCTCTGATCAATATGCACCCCGAATGAGTGATGACCGTGAATATTTCAACCCCTGTATCTCTTGAAGGATCGGTTCGCGGAGAAATGATAACCTTTTCGATTCGACCCGATACCTAGAATAGGGTAAAAAAATGCGAACTCGAAATATGTAATTTTTATTCAGTTTAAACAAATGTATAATTTTTGAATTTTTTGTACAGACGTAATGATAAGGTCGTCCCGAAAACGGCAGAAGTCATTGATACATGTGGTGATTCACCCATTATATCCGTGGACAAGTTACTCACAACGGCGATCCAAAAGGAAGACGGTAAAGATATTGCAGAAATAGTAGATATAATAGAATTACGTGACAGTGAATCAGTCTCTGAGTTTTCCGAGATTCGAGAATCTTACGGTTTCATCGAAAATGAGCTGTTGGTTGAAACGTCCGTTCATGAAATGGACGGCATGCAAATAGACCTTCCAATAGAAACTCAAGTAGTTTCTGAAAAAATTTAAACATTTTTCTTGCGAAAAATTGTAAAAAAACGCGGCCAAGTACCATGAATATGGTTTTTTCAAAAAAGTGTTTAAATAAAAAAAACCAAGTAAGATTATTTTAAAAAATCACGAACAACTATGCTTAAATTCCAGTTCAAAACCTTGGCGTCCCAGTGTTTGCTCTCATACACGGCTCGTTAGGAGAATTAACGAGAAAGAAACCGTCAGTAATCTGAATCGTATGCGAGAAATAGGTTTTGGGATGTGAGAGAGAGAAGGGTGGGAAGTGGACTTTGTGATTAGAAGTGTAGGTAGTCGTGGTGGTGAGTGCGGGAGGTAGTGGATACGGTACTCTCAGACGAAGGGGGTCCCGATACTCTAGGAATAACGAAGTTGGTACTGTATTTAAATCAGGGAATTGCAGATTACAAAGTGCCCCTATGCGTTGATTCCGACAAAAAATTATCCGCATGTATTAATGTTATATTTTACTTTACCAATGTTCATTCCCTTATCACGGAAATCAGAACACGTATCAAAATTATCAACCGATTAAGGTTCAAGTCCACAGCAATGCACATTCAGCTTATGCCTCCGCGATTCCCTCACAAACCGTGTCCGACAACTAACACTGGAACGCCAAGGTTTTGAACTGGAATTTAAGCATAGTTTTTCGTGATTTTTTAAAATAATCTTACTTGGCTTTTTTTATTTAAACACTTTTTTTAAAAAACCATATTCATGGTACTTGGCGGCGTTTTTTTGCAATTTTTCGCGAGAAAAATGTTAAAATTTTTTATTTCTTTCTTTTTTGAAATCTGCGCGAATTTTGATTGTTCAAACTAATCAGTATAGCATTTCTATTGTTTCAACAAATTAGAAGTTTTAAACTAATCGGTAGGGGATTTCTATTGTTTAATAGTACATTATGCTACAAGGGAGGAAAGTGCGCGATTTTCACCGAGTGTGAGGTGAGCTGGCCCGAGCGCAGCGAGGGCAGCACTCACACGAGGTGAAAATCCGCCCCTCCCGTGTGGCATACGATACAATCCAAGCTCGGTATTTTTAACATCCCTTTGCTTAACCGTTCCGCTATTTTAACTCGTTACCATGGCAACGAGTTCCCTTAACTGTATTTCCCCTGAGTCCGTTTGCCCCACTCCAAACGGTACGTGCGCTGCAAACGCTGCGCGTCGACTATGCTAAGAGCCATTCTGCGCAGCTATAACCTCTCCGTTTGAAATTTGCGAAATACATATATCAACTCGACGAATGTGACGTTTGTGGAAAAGTGTACATAAAAAATGCAATAACTTTTTTTTTAGTATTTATGGTTGTAAATGAAAAATCAATCTTAACCGCATAAAATATGGTTTTTGAATTATTATTCTAAATTTTTTCAGAGTCATACATTGTATCCTGTCGCTGAGAGACGCAGTCAAACTCTTTTCACTTGTCGCTTGTCGAAGGATAAGCAATCCTTCGGTCGAGAAGCTGCGAGACACAGTCAAAATGTGGTGTTTGTCGAAAGATAAGCAATCCTTCGGTCGAGAAGCTGCGAGACACAGTCAAAATGTGGTGTTTGTCGAAGGATAAGCAATCCTTCGGTCAAAAAACTGCAAGACGCAGTTAAACTCTTTTCACTTGTCGCTTGTCGAAGGATAAGCAATCCTTTGGTCGAAAAGCTGCGAGACACAGTCAAACTCTTTTCACTTGTCGCTTGTCGAAGGATAAGCAATCCTTCGGTCGAAAAGCTGCGACAAGTGAAAAGAGTTTGACTGCGTCTCTCAGCGACAAGATACAAAATATAGTTTTTAAGATTGATTATTTATTTATAACCATAAATACTAATCAAAAAGTTCATTTTACGAATTTTTACAGTTACTCAATCCCCGTCAAATAATAAAATACGTATATGTACATTACATACCTTTCGTTTTCGTTTATTTATTTTTGTTTATTTCTATATTATTACTTATATTTGTTTACACAAGTATTGAGAACACAAGATAGAGTACATATATTTTTCCGATTTCTAGGTTATGTTTATTCACCGGCCGGCCTTCACAGTTGGTGCCTATTTCGTAAAATGTAAACTGCGCAAGCGCAGCAGTTACAAGGTGGCTTCGTACCTACGGACGCGCATACCCCTCGTTACCCCTATTCGCAGCAACTGACCGGGAGTAGGGACGATAGGGGAAATACAGACTAGGGAACGGGTCCGGTCCCGTCGAGTTAAGAATACGGAGCGTGGACTGTACTTTTTTTCCGACTCTGCTAAAAATTGACCATATTTTTATGCCTGCAACGGCTGGCGGCACAAATTACCGATAAGAGAAACCAGGGCCGCGACTCAGGAGCTGCCGATTGATGCATATTTTTTATTTATTAATAAATAGATTTAGAAAAAAATTTTAGAAAAAAAAAATTAATTAATTATTTATTTATTTATTTACTTTTATTCGCGGCTTCTTTTACTTTTACTTAGTCGTGAATTTCTATTGTTTCAACAAATTAGTAGTACATTTCAATTATTTAAACAAATTAAGAATGAATTTGGTTTTTTTCAACTAATCAGTCGTCAATATTTATTGTGTAAACAAATTAGAAATGTATTTCGATTTTTTAATCAAATTAGTAGTGAATTTCCATTGTTTAAATAAATTAGCCGTGAATTTCAATTATTTAAACTAATCGGTAGGGAATTTCAGATCAGATCTCGAGAACGCATGAACGAATAGGGTTGCTGAAGGGCTCGTGGAAAAGCTAGTAGTCGATTTATATGATTAGACATGTTTTATTTTTTCTATTAACTTAGTCGTTCACGAGAACAAAACGTCGGAACATGAGGGTACCCAATATTGGCGTATAACTACTTGGTAGCGCTTGACCGATTTGCGGGTTCTTATACTTTTTACTGGTACTTGGCGTCGAGACGCTACCGCGTCTCTTGATTTATCAGACAACAGTTTATTGAGTGCCGGTGAAGAAATTCTTGTTTCGGAAGAAGCTACATATTCAGATTCGAGCGATGATGATTCTCCAAACTTGGAAAATCTCCCGGAGGTCAAAATAAATGGTAGACGCATAGTTGATTTGAACTTTATACTTGAGCAACTTCGTGAGCAGTTTAGTAAACATAATCGGTCTCTTGAGTGTCCTTTCACTTCGCTGAAATTGTGGATCTTTGTGGATTGTGGATTATGGACACAATTGTTCTTTGAATGTGATGACTGCCAATACGTAGCCAGTATATGGACTGATCGTGACCAATTGACCGTTATGGGTATTAACGACGGTACTGTATGTAGTACGATTAGTTCTGGTATCGGCTTCGACACATTGGAAGAATTGCTTGCAACTGTTAGGATCAAGTAATAGCGCAGTTTCGGGATACGTTGTAATTTGAAAATAACTTTTATTTCACGGCGTGCGAGAAAGCCGCTTTCTCGCACGCTTCGCTTCGCAGCGCGTGTGAGAAAACGCATTTCTCGCACTCGTGAAATAAAGTTTTATACGATACTCGTGCGAGAAAGTTTTGTACGATACTCGTGCGAGAAAGTTTTGTACGATACTCGTGCGAGAAAGTTTTTCTCAACTCGTATGATTGCAACACTCGCCTTCGGCTTGTGCTGCAAACTCACACTCGTCAGAAAAAATTTCATCGCACTTGTATCGTAATGTACTACATTAAGTGATAATGAGATACAATGCTGTCGTGCCTCTGCACAACGCCGTGGTTGTCACGCCTCTGTCGCGACGCCATCTCCCTCCCCCATTTTCGCTTTCTCTCAACCATTCTCGAGTATGCGCGGTGCTCACACAACAATGGCAGTATCCTGCATGTCACATGTCACGTATCGAAAGTATCGTGATAAGCTTTATGAAAAGTCCGTTACATGTTCTAAAGAAGAGATGCAGAAGGCAGCAACAGAAGAGCGCGAAATAGCTATCATGAAAGGACGCATTATCAATGACATTCCGTATATCAATGTTGTCGCAGATGGCTATTGGGCTAAGCAATCGTACCACGGCCGTAAACATGATTCGCTTTCTGACAATGCTCTCATTATTGGTGTCGAGACCAAAAAGGTTTTACATGTAGGTGTCAGGAACAAATATTGTTCTGTATGTGCTAAAGCTTTGCCGTTGAAGAGGGAACCACCCAATCATAAGTGCTATAAAAATTGGGGTCGCGATCAAAGTTCTACTGCCATAAAGGCTGACATGATTGTCGAAGGCTTCAATGAAAGTGTTGACAAGCGAGGTCTTATCAAGAAACGTGGTAGCGTCTCGACGCCAAGTACCAGTAATAGTACTTTGCGATACTAGTACGTAAAATCGAACTTTTGGCGAAGGTTGGAAAGGCCGCTTCACAACTGCCGCCAGAAGTCCGATTTTACCTACGAGTATCGCATAATATTTTATGTAACAAATGCATGAAAGGTGCTAGGTTATGTTTGCCGGTCGTTCCATGAAGGAACACGAACCGATGTGCGCATGCGCACAGTATTTACGATACGCTTATGCGTTGCATAAATACTGGAAGCGTGTCGTAATGAGTTATTACGACACGCTTCGAGTATTTATGCAACGCCTTCTCATAAAGTGCCACTTCATGTCACGGCCGGCCTATACATAATCTGGCACTTTTCATGCATGCGTTACATAAAAAGTATACGAACCCGCAAATAGGTCGAGCGCTACCAAGTAGTTATACGCCAATATTGGGTGCCCTCATGTTCCGACGTTTTGTTCTCGTAAACGACTAAATTAATAGAAAAAATAAAACATGTCTAATCATATAAATCAACTACTAGCTTTTCCACGAGCCCTTCAGCAACCCTATTCGTTCATGCGTTCTCGAGATCTGATCGTGTGGCTCTAAAAATCCACACTTTCACGATGTTTTCTTCAGACTGTCCCACTATCCATGTCCTGTCCTCTGACGTCACGCGCACACGTCACGGCCACCGCCGCTGTGTTGTGTCGGTGTGCTCGTACGTGAGTCACGCCCACAGACAAATTATCGATCGATCGTGCCATTCAAGAATTCACTGCTAATTTGTGTAAACAACAGCAATTCACTACTAATTTGTTTAAACAATAGAAATTCCCTACCGATTAGTTTAAATAATAGAAATTCGCGAGTAATTTATTTAAACAATGGAAATTCACTACTAATTTGATTAAAAAATCGAAATACATTTCTAATTTGTTTAAACAATAGAAACTCCCTACCGATTAGTTTAAATAATAGAAATTCACGACTAATTTATTTAAACAATAGAAATTCCCTACCGATTAGTTTAAATAAAAGAAATTCACGACTAATGTATGTAAACAATGGAAATTCACTACTAATTTGATAAAAAATTTGAAATACATTTCTAATTTGTTTACACAATAGATATTGACGACTGATTAGTTGAAAAAAAACCAAATTCATTCTTAATTTGTTTAAATAATTGTAATGTACTACTAATTTGTTTAAACAATCGAAATTCACGACTAAGTAAAAGTAAAAGAAGCCGCGAATAAAATAAAATAAATAAATAAATAATTTAAAAAAAAAAAAAAAAAATTTTAATCTATTTATTTATAAATAAAAAATACGCATCAATCGACCGCTCCTGAATCGCGGCCCTGGTTTCTCTTATCGGTAATTTGTGCCGCCCAGGCCGTTGCAGGCATAAAAATATGGTCAATTTTTAGCAGAGTCGGAAAAAAAGTATCGTATGCCACACGGGAGGAGTGGATTTTCATCGAGTGTGAAGTGAGCTGGCCCGAGTGCAGCGAGGGCAGCACTCACACGAGGTGAAAATCCGATCCTCCCGTGTGGCATACGATACTTTTTTTCCGACTCTGCTAAAAATTGACCATATTTAAAAAAAAAAAAATTTCCAAAAAAAAATTTTTCAAAAAAAAAAAAAAGACAAAAAAAATTAATGAATGAATTTGTTACGTCACGCACTTTTCGAGAACTCTTATTCGCGAACTTGCGCTGCTCTTCGATTGCACCGAGAGAAGCTGCACGCGTACACTCGCGAGGAAACGGAAAGACTGAGGGAAATAAAGGAAAAAGGGAGAGGATCGCTGTGCGTGAGAAGCATAGACAGAGAACCGTTGACCAGAAACAATTTAACAAACTTTCGAAAGCGATTTTGTCGAGACGAAGTCGTAAAATAATTCTGTCATCGGAGACACGAGAAAAAAATCAACATCTTCAATGGGACTTGAGTTACTCGAGAATTCCAAAGGCATAACACCACGGCTCGATCACTCAAGATGAGCACGTGGCCCCGACACCACGCTGTGAAGAAAAGTCACCAATACCAGTAAGAAACGCCGGCTCATGTACCTGGGCCAGCCGCCATCGAAGGGATTTGACTGTTGCTAAGCCGGCAGGTCTCTGTTTGCCGAAACCTACCAACACCACTAAGCATCGAGGCTCATAGACACGAGCGCTCGATGTAGCCGAAATACACCAACACCATGACGCATCGAGACTCACGGATACGAGCTCTCGGTGACTCCAAACCTCACCAACACTACGACGCAGCGAGGCTCACAGACGCGAGCGCTCTATGACTCCGAAGACGACCAACACCTCGAGCGACGATACCGACAGCTTCCTTCTAACCACTATGCATAGGGCCCAGTGGGTTAGAAAAGCTTCCGATTTCTTCCAACGAGTGCAGCACCTCTCGGGCATCGTTTACAGCCACCCCCGCGAACAATAGGAGATTTCCAATAGTCGCGAATTTGATAATTAGACGATTTCCAATAGAATCACGCATGCGTATGAACATTGGGTCAGGTCGTCAACAATATTACAACTTTGTAATCATATTTTTTATGTATTTTTCACGTATTTCCCCGGTTATATTTTATAGCTAGGGGTAGGTCAGGTATTTGCGCGTTACTCAGGTAACCATCATAAACCCTTCTGGTCTTTTCCCATCATAAAAAGTAAATCCGTAAAAACAACGAGTTAAAATATTTCTGCCTTTAGCAATATCTCTCATTACTCAGAGACTAAACATTTAAATGAAAAATATCTTGCAAATCGATATTGCTTCAAAGATAAATAGTTCAATTTACGATCTTAACCAGCGACGAAAGAAGAATATCGGGTTACATAGGAAATGTTATTTTCAACAACTACCTCCGAGAAGTTTCTTCTAAACATTTGGATGGAATAAATAAAGATAAGTGGTGCTCGTTCGAAGAAGCGATTCTATTCAGCTCGCCGATTTGTCACAGTTCTTAGAAAGAAAAAAAAAGAGAAGACTCCGTGCTGGGAGAGAACGGAGGATTGCACGTCGTTGCTATGTCGCCACGACGGAGAAAGCCTCTGTACCAGCATACTCTTTAGGTAGGATAGAAGGAGAAGCGACCACGTGAGCGTGGCTGGTACGAACAAGGGAAGTCAAGAGCCACCCCGAAGGGGAGGTAGCGCTGTTGGCTAGCTCGCGGGCCAGCTACGGTACACGTGATCGTACCGAGAGAGTAGGGGAAGGGTGAGCCACCCGCGCAATGCATAGAACGTACGAGAAGGCCCACCACTCATCGATAGCCGAACTTTTCTCAACCAATAGGAACAGAGCCATAAAAATCAAGAGACAAATGCAATTCTTAGCCAAGAGTAGGGATGAAGAAAGAGAGAATAACCGAATAATAATTATTAACAATCGTTAATAATAACCATTTTTTTCATGATTTACAATAGCCAAATGTTACAATTATCGTAAAAATTTAACCCGAAATTTGTTAATTTGACAAATGGAAAGGTTAAACAAATTAATTAATTAAGTTAATTAATTCATCATTTTATATTAAAAGCCGACGAAAAACCATTAAGAATGAATACCAGAACACCCTGGTAGTTATGAAATTTATATCAAATTTAAATTCAATTTAATTAGATCTGTCAAATCGATATCGATCGATATTTCACATATTATAGTAAAAACCGAATGAGAATGCATGTAATAGAGTGAAGAATGAGAGCGAAATATCAATAGAGTTCATTTTTTATATTTTTGGATTTAATAATTAATTAATTCTTTATCAAGAAAATTTTCCTTTTATCAAGTATTAAAATTCGTAATTTTCCACCTAAAAAGGTGATTCAAATTCGAGACACTTCCAAAATAAATAAAAAGAATAAATCGCTAATTAACAAATCCAAAATCGATCTGAAAATAGTTAATTAGACTAATTATAAGAAATTGACAGCCGATAGAAAGAGAAAAAGGGAGGCGTGGAAAATCACGCCTCGACCAAAAAGTTGCCCCTTCCACCGCGGTCTATGTCAAGCCTATTTAAACTGCGCCCTTTACGGAGGGCCATGCTCATTACCGTTCCAAAAACGACCAACGATGTTACTCTGTTCGCGACAGTTTTGTGTTTTTCAATCTTTGTTAAAAGACTTTGGAAAATTTCCAAGTCTTATCCTTCGTTGTGTTCATTTGTGAAATTGTACCAAGTTTTGTTTGACTATTAACTTCAATTGAAGTTAATAGAATAAAAACTCAGTGTTTCAAATTTTGTGTTTCGTTCGTGAAAAATCCTTCGACCGCTCGGCATTTACTTGAAGCCGAGGGTATCGACCAGCGATCCACCGACGACCACCACCAGCAACCTCTTCTTCATTTTTGTTCGCCGGATACTTTTGTGTTCTTCGGTAAGTTTTATTCTTCCTAAGTTTGTGATTTTTCCCCTCAACCCTTCCACTTTAGTGAAAAGTTTAAGAGATGTACATATCTCAGGTTATTATCGCCCTTCTGGCAATTATAGTGATCGTGTTAAGTTTTATTCTTTTGTGCGGAATCTCCGTTAAAATCACCGTCAATATCCGCGATTCTAGAGTCACTCGTGAAGCCCCTGTAGTACACTCGGGGGTACGAATCTATCCAGTGTCTACCGTCCGTCGAGTTCCTCATACCAACCCGCGAGTTTAGTTAAATTTTTAATATCGCGATGAACTCCCCTTTGATTGTCGTGATTTTCCTTGCGTGTTTTATCGTAGTTTTCATCATCGTCGCGATAGTTTGGTATCTCCGCGCTTTCCGTTCCGTTACCCCGCAAGAAGTCGTTACAGCACCCAGTGCTCCCCTTGAATATTTTTGCCCGTATTGCCGCGATATACACCCTATTAATGAAAACGTTTAGATACCCCTTTGTTCCCATTTCGCGAATGAACTCTAGCCTC
This sequence comes from Cryptus armator, assembly GCA_963971235.1. Lineage (NCBI taxonomy): Eukaryota > Metazoa > Arthropoda > Insecta > Hymenoptera > Ichneumonidae > Cryptus > Cryptus armator. The sequence goes on along the minus strand of OZ020232.1, from coordinate 103,700 downwards.
TTCCCGAGCAATTTTCCGCAAGGTTAGGCTCTAAACGAGGCATCCGCGAATCGTAGCCGCTTCGATAACGCGTAAATGGATTAAGTTCCTTGACCGAGATGAGGCCGGCTCCTCACGTAAACTCACGATTCGCGACGTAACAAATTATTTATTTAATTTTAAACCGACACCGGTGGGTAGGCGGTTGGTGTGTGGCTTCGGCGGTCACCCAAGTCAAGCAGTATCGTTCGCGGTCACTACTTGGATGGGTGACCGTCTAGCCGCACACTAGCTGGCGTATCAACCGGCGAGCGGGAGGCCGAACGCGGAGGATTCGTGTCTCAACTGTGAGTATTCCGGTCGGGACACGAAGACCCCGTGGGAACGGGCCGTCTGTACCGACACGGGTTTTCCGCAGTTTCCCCGTGCCCTTAGGCGTAATTGCGGTACAGTGTAGCTAAGTCGGCTGCGGCCGCAAAAAATGGAAGTTAGGTAGAGGTGAAAAAGTGGAATTGAGGAGATCCCAGGAGTGGGGGCCGTAAAAACCGAGAAGGTGTACAGTGAGGAAGAACAAATAAAAAAAAATAATAATTACTTTTTCAATAATCGTTTATTATTGGTTTGCGCTGTTGAGCTACTGTCACGTCAAAAACGTGGGTGTTTCTTTTTCACCCGAATTTTTAACGCAAGGTTGCGTCGAATACGATTGAATACGCGCTGGTCAAGAGAGATCTCTCCCTCCTTTACCACTCCTGGCATCAATTATCGGCGCAACTGCCCATTTTTTAGTCTAACCGTGAGGAAAATTACTAAGGATAGGGCTTGGAATGCTATTCGTTGACTTGTCTTAGAGGTATTATAAAATTTCTTTATCTGTTGCGTAATTAGATTGATGATTCGTCGATGATTTGAATTATGAGGAATTATTTCACTGCAATATATATATACTGTTGATTTTTATACTGAATAGTGTCTCTATGAGTGATGTAAATGTTGTCTGGCGACGGCAAGGCGAATTATTGAGGAGTTTGAGTAACAGAGGATATTGCACACATTTCCGATCGTAACTATATCAAAGAAAATTGAATTAAATTGTACTTACGTTATTTGTTGCGATGATGGTAGTTTCGATGATGGTCGATGCGATGAAACGGGTGGTTTAAACACGGATTTCACGCCAATTATGCCGTAATATTCAGAATTTATTCAAATTAAGTAATTCAGGCAAATTCAAAAGTACAGGAATGCGATCGTCGGCAAATACAACGAATAATCAAAAAAAATGATTCGTACAAGAATTTCTTCTAACAATCAAGTAAAACAAAATTACGGATGTTTGAACGAAGATGGATTTGTTCCAATGGACGAATCGAGAGTGACGATTTAGTGTACTGGGCTAATCCAAGAGAACTCTGGTTGCGTCGAATATGAGTACAGTTTTCGGAGATGGAAGTTTTTATAAACAAAATTCTCCAATAGGAGAGTTACTCTATTTCGTTCGTTGTTACCACGGACCCGCGATCCTACTCTAGTATGGTGGTTAACAAAGATCGCGGCTTCTGACTCTATCTCTCTCTCGTCGCCTAGCCGGAACACCAGACTACCGATCGGATGCACCGATCGCGCGCTCGGTCTTAGGCGTCTCCGTCTCTCTCTCTCTACTCTCTTACTTCTTCTGCTGCTCCTGGTCTCTACTCTCTGCTGGTGGTCACTCGCTCTCTCGCTCTCGAACCCTTTTTCTGGGGCCTCTTATATGCTAGAAGAATGAGACCCAGAGGGGGAAGAAAATCCCTCCCTCAAATATGCCCGGGCCTTATACTCCCCTGATGAGTAACGTTGCCCCTCGTTATTCTCCTCTCGGCTTGTTCGAGATTCTTAGATTTGTCTTTCATTCTTATTGTTAATTACTGGTAGATTTATCCATTTTCCATTGGATTTCATTTCCTTCCCTATACTTAATTATTTGCCTGATTCGTTTGTAATTTAATATTAATAACTAAATAATTATTATAATTAATATTTGATATTTTTAACGTATAAGAGACAGAATAAAATAATAGTTGTTGTTCGTAAAATTCTCCTATATGTGTACGTATTCGGAAACCGGGTAAGAGTCGAGAAATACATATATTTTTTCCCCAGTAATTATTTTAATAACATTATCACCTTTCAAGTGTAGGATGTCAAAATATTATATACCTGAAGGATACAATACTTCTCGGCTCTTGTACAAATCATTTTATTATAGAGTAATAACATTTTCCTGATATTCCGAGGTATCTGTGGCATTACTGGGCCGGTGTCTTTGGGCGTTGCCCCATTTAGAAGTGCGCAGCAGTTATTGCATGTGCCTGGTAACAGCGTCGTCCGATCATCTTACTTCCTTATATGGACATTCCGGAACTACTGTTCCGTTTGCCCGGGCGAGCTGTGTAATTCCCCTCTTTTGGTGTACCTACTAAATCTTCCCCTATCACCGTGAACTAACCTTGGCATTATGCGGCTTGGCTTACGCAACTCATGTCTTTGGCCGGGCCCCTTTTTATCTTTTCGCTTGACTACACTAGCTTAATTTCTGTCTTTCGCGGCGTGTCCTGATCTTACGTTAGGTGATATCGGAAAAGTAACTATTCTATGTTGAAGGTGGATTGTTTCTGAATATTTTGGTATAAACCGCGATTTGATATTTTATACTATAAATCGAAGGGAGCCCGATTTCTTACATGCGGCATACGTTTTCTGTTGCAAATATTTTATTGCCACTAATGTTATGGATTTCTTGCAAACGGTAAATAATTCCAGAAAAATAACAATGCTGTTAGAATAATGGAATGTTTCTGATTAATTTGGTATAATTACTAATTTATAATTTTTTCACCATAAGTCGAGAAAACGCAATCCCGGAAGTAAATCTTTGTTCTTAATCCCAGCTTAATCGGTAAGCGTAGTGGGAAAAGTAACAGTTATCTCTTATAGCGAAAATATTCCTTAAAATGTTGATGTAATTAAAACGTTATTATTTTATTCTCCCGATCGTAGGGAGCCATTTCTTTTGCGCACGGTGCGTAAATTTTGAGCAATTGCATCTTCTCGCTCGGTGGCCGAGACATTCACACTCGTGAGTCACCGTCGGGTCATACTCGTGTTGCATACTACGAACTATCGCACTTGGCTGGGTGGGTCGTAAAAGTTTTACGACTGTCCCCCCTAAATGTTTAGTTTTCGGTAATGCGGTTTTCTGTTTCACTAGTTCTTTATCTCTCGAATTTCGACCATCTTTCTTTTCCTTCGATCGTCGCATAATATAACATGGAAATTTAACTATGGCAATAACTTATCCTATGAAGTTAGTGGCGTTCACTCGTGTCGGTTTCTCGTGACTCGTGATTTTACTATTTGGCCCCTTTATTCGGTTATAATTTGTTTCAGGGTGTTCACTGTTTTTATCAATAAATTATACCAAATTTTATTTCTATGATTTTGAAAGCTTTGTCGTTTCGAATTTATATTTATTGATCGCGTTTGTCGACAGATTGTGTCGATTAATTTCCCTAACATCCTGGCCAATTTTATTATCTTTGATTCAATTCATACCATGTTTTATTAAATGGCTGACAGATTTTAATTGATCATCTTTATCATTTATCGTTAAAAGTTAGAGAACGTGTGGGAGTATGAGACGTATTTTAGAATTGTTGGTGAAGAAATTATTCCATTATGATGATGAATGGTTTAATTATACAGGGGATGTTTGTCTCTCAGTCGTGCGACCCATATATTCAGAAATACATTGCGACGTCGTACGGTGTTAAAATACCGAAACTATGTCGATGGTCAATGTTAATTTCCATACATAAGGTAATGTAGGTTCCCTTTTTTTCGTTGGAAGCCCGTTAGAATATTCAGTTAGAAAAATTCTAATGGTCTGCCCGCATGGTAAAAGCTTGGATCTATACTTCGTGGGTCGATGCCGTGGTCGACCGTATCGTCGTCGGCAGCGGAGTTCGCTGTTTCATCGAGAGTAGTGCGTGTGTCGAGGGGGATTCAAGCCTCTGTCCGCATGGTAAAAGCTTGGATCTATACTCCGTGGGTCGATGCCGTGGTCGACCGTATCGACGTCGGCAGCGGAGTTCGCTGTTTCACCGAGAGTAGTGCGTGTGTCGAGGGGGATTCAAGCCTCTGTCCGCATGGTAAAAGCTTGGATCTATACTCCGTGGGTCGATGCCGTGGTCGACCGTATCGACGTCGGCAGCGGAGTTCGCTGTTTCACCGAGAGTAGTGCGTGTGTCGAGGGGGATTCAAGCCTCTGTCCGCATCTACCTCGTGTGGTGGATAATTCTATGTTCCATCTTTTATCCATTTAATTTTAATTTACACAATGAATATTTGAATCTCATTGGAAATATTTTCCAGAGGAGATTCATTCCTGAAATATCGCTCAGCGACTGGTGAGAGAAATCATTCCTTTTATGGGTTTTAATGAGAACGAATTATCTTGGGTTTTCCGTGAAGCGTAGGAATTATTTTGAGGGATCAGGTTTCAAATAGTATAAAAATAAGCAGAAATGTAAGTTGCGAAAAGTATTATTAATTAATAAAATTAAAAAAATAGAGAAGGTTACGTCAGGACGTAACACTACCACCAATCAAAACAGAAGTAGTGACCAAGTAATATTATTATTGATCGTCTTATGGAAAACAATTAACGTGATTTCCTTCGTCTCATCTACTTCAAGTACGGTACAGAACGCAAAACATATACTTGTAAACTAAACTGATATGAAAGGAGGAACGAAAAAAAAGGTCACATGCACACACATTACGGTTCAATATAAAATGACATTCACGAATGATGATTTTTATTCTTCAAACCAATGATAATATGTATAACATCCGAATATTTTACAGAAGATTTGCGGAATTGAGATATTGCTCGCGTATGCTTTATTATGGATGGGAATCACGGCGATGGGTCATTTAAAAGGGACAAAAGAGTGAGGCCTCATTCGAAAAACTCCGTTACTATACATAAAAGATTGCAGAAAGCATTCGACAATGCTGCTGTAAAACATCCAGACGACGGTGCAGCCCAACTTGCGGAATGCAGAGAAGAAATACAACAGGTTAATATATGTACCAATAATTTTAGCAAATATCGAAAGAATAATTTATTTTATCCCACCCATGGTTTATTTCTTGGATGCAGAACATAATGAATAAATATCAGCTGCAAAAGATTACTTGAACTAGCAAAAAATTGTGAAAAGAAGATAAATGCTTTAGTTTTCACGCACATAACGAATTTTTAAAATTCCTCTTCCATCACTATAAGACCATTACCAATTAATCTAATCAATTCTGCCCTCTGTTCTAACAATTAGAATATTGATTCGTTTACAGTTAACAGAGTTACAATGTATCGTTGATGAAGAGCGCAATAATCGACTTCGTAAAAAAATGAGACGTGTTCGAAAGCGGCCTAAAATAGAGAGCCGCAGCAGCAGCAGCGGCAGCAACAGCAACTCCGTCGATAACGAACGTAAAAACACTGACACCGCTACAACGGACAAAGAACAAGGACATCAGATTTTAAGTAATATTAAAAACAGCCTAATCCGAACCCCAATAGAATATGACAGACTCTCAAGAGGTGACGAACGACCAAATGTTTCGATAAACATAATAAACGACGATCTTATTCGGGAAGAAGAAGAGATTGACAATGCGTCGATTAACGTCGATATTTCTAACGACAATGTTAACGATATTGATGAGACGAGAAACAGTGACGAATCGTCGCTTGTTGATGAAATCGATGTTATCGAAAATAGTGACAATTCAACTGAATCGGACATAGATGAAACAACGTCGAACGATGAGTGCTCAAATGGTGAAGAAAACTTCGAAGACGAGACTGAAGATAGTGCTGATTCTTCATCAGAGGAGGAACGACAAGTCGGAATGTTCAGCGTGTCAAAGCTATGTAATACCCCAGGGGTATTACTATTGAAGGAAAACTTATCGCAGCTGTATTTGGTTTTATGTACAATTGCCATAGCCATTCGCGGAAAAATAACTTACGCCCTTACGACGACGATCTTCAAATTTCTAAATTCGTTGTTTCGGAACAGCAACCTTCCCCGTCATAAAAAATCATTCTGGCATCTAATAACAAGAAACGAAGAAAAGATAATGATACGACATTTACATTGTAAGAGTTGTTTCGGCATAGTGGGTAGAAACAAAAAAATTAATAGAACATGCAAATGCGGAAAATGCGGTTTTAACAACAAAAAAACTCCACAATGTCTTATTTCATTCAATTGAAAATTGCGCCGCAATTGAAACAAATCTTCAAGGATCCTGCATTAATTGAGAATCTCAAATATCGATTCCAGCGAATTAAGAAGAACGAAAATGAAAATAGTCTAGAGGACATTTATGATGGACACAGATGGATGTCAAGTAACAAAATCGTCTAAATGCAGCTCATGGCCAATATCTCTCCAGATAAATGAGTTTTCCTCTCAAGTACGTATGTTACGATCGCGCCGGGAAAGGATCCGTTCTTAACGGAAAATTCCCCGGCGCAATACGAGAACCCCTCATCGCGCCGACTAGGATACTCTCGTGTCGACCGTGGACGTGGTGGCGAATTTCGCCGCCGCAGCCGCGATCGCACGAGGGTATAAAATAGAATAAGTTTAACTGATAAGTTAGATTAATAAGTAACGAGAGACGAGCTGACCGTTGCGCACGTTTCGCGAATGGTAACGAATACCGCGAGGGCGTCTTCATTACCGTTTTCGCTGACCACAAACTGCGAAGGCAGCAAGAATCCTCCCCGGCCTGCCACCCGCCGGTCGCGAGATCGGCGGATGTGCACGCAGGAGAGATCTGTCCCATTTAGACAACGAGAGCGAAAAGCTAGTCGCGGTAAAACTCCTCAAGTAGCTCCTGCATAGCGAACTTAAAATCTTCCTTTGGAAATCCGCGGTCTATAGATATCGTTCGAGAGTCGATAAGGCCGAAGGGAGCCAAGTTAGTGCTTCGCGTCGCAGCGGTCAGCCTGCTCGTGTTAGTATAGTGATACAACGTTACGCCACGAACAATAAAACTGTCGTGTAGTTTTAATAAATCAAAACTATAATCGTAAGTAGAGTTAGTCGGTATGCGTGTGTGAGTTGAGAGTGCTTTTACATTTACTTTCATTTTTCTGTTATTTTATTCTAAACAATTTCTTTACATCAATAAACCAAAGTTCTCTTGTATCTCAAACTATCTTTCGAGTCACCTAACCAACCTCAAGAACGTCCTGTACAGGGCGAATCAGACCGATCCCCATAAAAATAAATATAAACTCTTCGCGCTTCACGCGAAGAGGTTTAACTTGACTCCCGAGACCGCTCCGGGACGTAACACGTAAACGTTTCATAATACTGGCTGCGATAGGGGTCGAAGAAGGCAAGATTAAGGACTTGCATTTATTCATTCCTTTTACCAATTGTCGAACAGTTGAATGAATTATATAGAACTGGCGTAACATGGACGAATCCAATAGATCAACAAGTCATTACGAGCAAATTCGTAACATTAATTTGTACAGCAGATTCTATGGCTAGAGCTCCGCTGCTGAACATGACATTGTTTAACGGAAATTACGGTTGCACCTTTTGTCACATTAATGGCATTACAGCCGGTGTAAGTACATGTCAACGAAAATATCCGGTTAAAAATACAGAAGAACAACGCTCCCTTCGTCGCACGCACGATAGTTTAATCGCAGATATGTCTTCGGCCAAAAGAGATAAAAAAAAAGTAGAGGTGCTATTGGTCTTTCGGTATTGTGTTGTCTCCGTGATTTTGACTTGGCACGCGGCAATATTGTCGATAGTATGCACTGCCTTTACTTGGGTGTCGGAAAGCATTTTACCGAATTATTGTTCACCAAAAAATACAAAGATAAAGATTGGTACCACGGTAAACCAGGATAAATAAGCACAATGAACGAACGACTTCTAAGGATCAGGCTACCATCGATAATTTCAAGGAGACCTCGAAACATAGAAGATATGGGACAGTGGAAGGCGTCTGAATGGCGCAGCTGGGTACAGTCAACCGGACTGATTGCAATGAAAGATTGCATTAGAGACGAGGATCTGAAACATTTCGCTAATCTGTCTTCAGCGGCGTATCTATTCAACAAAGATAGTATATCTGCAGAGGAGCTAAAAGAAGCACGAAAACTTCTAAGAAAGTATATGCTAAAGTTTCAAGAAACGTTCGGCATCGACGAAATGAGATATAACGTGCATTTGTTGAACCATATATCTGATTCGGTTCAAGATTGGGGGCCGTGTTGATGCTATAACGCCTTTAATTTCGAGTCGTGGAATAAAAAAATTATGGACAACATAACAGCGGGCAATGCAAAGCCGTTACAAATAGCAAAACGTTACTTAATGTCGCGATTTGTAGAAAGTTTCTTCCCCAATCTAGATATAGATGAAGAACTAAAAGAAAATCTGAATTCAATTCTTACCGACGACTGTAAAAAACGACGTTTTATCACTGATTATGAGACGGTACCAAATAAGATCACTGGCAAGGGAAAATCTATACGGCATCTACCCAATGAGGTTTCCGAATATGAAGCTCTGAGGATGAGTAACGTATATACTAATGAATTGAGACGGTATAAAACCCTCGACCTCTGTATCTACAAAAGAGAATAAATAATTAGAACAGTAAATCCATATGAAAAATTCATATGGTCAACACCGGATCGATTATCGGTCATTTATCATACTTTGCGTAGAAGTTAACGTGCGAATTACCGACCGCGCAGCTAATCGATAACTACGGTCGATAGCATGAGATGCCCGGTAGTATTGCATCATTTTGTGCACACGGCTTTCTTAAGCTGTTGCGACGGACCCCGGGCAGCGATAGTAAAGGACAGCGAAGTTTGACGTACTTCGTGCGTCAATGAACATAAAAAAGGGCCTCACGCTCGGGTATATAAGACCGATCGCGAGCACTGAGAGACACTTCGATCCAAAAACTCGAACGAGGAGGAACTCATGCGCGGCTACGGCTCGTTTGATCTTGAGTCCTCCATCTTGCTTATCGATAAGTCTTGATAAGAGGAGTTCAACACTTTTCCTTTTCGAGTAAAGCGTTGCTTTACTCGACAGAGTCCCGACGCTAAGAAGAAGCAAGGGACCAATATTTCAACAACGATCCAATTGATGAAGGAAGAAATCAACGCCGGCCATTCGTTTTAATCATTAATTAAATCAATTTTCTTTCAGCGAACAGATCCCTTTTGAATTTAAATATTTCCTATCCAAACACAGCGCCGGCAACCGCCTTGGGGGACCTCGGCAACCGCTTTCGTCTAGTGTTACCTTTCCTATAAAAAACCAGCGCCGGCAACTACCTTGGGGGACCTCGGTGACCGCTTTCGTCTCGGTTTATCCTTCTAATCATAAATTAACGTAGAATCAGTTGCATTGCGGTGACGTATTAGTACACGACAGCGCCGGCGACTGCCTTGGGGGACCTCGGCGACTGCTTTCGTCTCGTTGGTGGCTAATATCGATCATCTAACGTAGAATCATTTTTGCACGGCTTATCTCTTCGTGACAGCGCCGGCGACTGCCTTGGGGGACCTCGGCGACTGCTTTCGTCTCGTCATTAACTGATAAGTGACAGTTTAACGTAGAAGCGAAAATCCCAAAAAACTTCCACAAATAAAACAGCCTGTCGATCTGTTTCGCAAACTAAACATTAAAGAGATAAAATTCCAAGCAAATTATTGGACAAATTTCCTCTTTTATTTTGTATTCATTTCATTGTTTCAATAAAATCAAAATTATTGTTGACAATTCGAATCAACAAATAGATTTCTAATTTACAGCACCTGCCCTCACATCTACGTGAGCCAAAAACTCACAATAGCGAACGTTTCGGAGCAAAGAGCTGTAAGCCTCCAAAAACGTACCGTTACAACTGGCGCCCAACGTGGGGCAGGTGCGCCTATTAAAATCTATTAAATTCATTGATTAAAACAATTAAAATGGCCGACGGCGTCGATAAACCCAACCCGAAAATGGGTGACGACACCGTCAACATACCGGACAACAGCATCCAGATCATCGAACAGACTGGGGATCGCGAATCACCCGAAGATCTGGAGATCCAAGCACTGTTCGACTCGGGTGTAGGAACATCCAAAGCGGACATCACACTCCCATCGAACGCGGCAAAAGTGTTTCTCGCTGAGGAACACGGGAAATTCGGAGAGAAACGTCAACCTCTCGCCGAACAAGTTCCACCGAGACGCGTCACACCCAAACTCCGAGAATCAACTTTAACTGAGGAGATACTAATGGAGATACGCGAGGCGATGCGCGACATGTCGATGAAGGTGGAAGGACTGGCAAGGGTCGTCATCGATGTAACCAGTCGATGTGAGACCATGGATAATAACTTCATGGCCCACCGGAAAGAGACAAGTCATGCCATCGATGCGATGGAAAAAGCGCTTGTCAAAGCAGTTGACAACCGTCTCGAATGTGTCGAACTACGTATTGTGGAGAAGACTAAAATCTTCCAAACACATATTGCGACGGAAGTTAGTAAGGTAACAGCCTCCATGAAGGATAAGATGCGTGATTTGGACTCAAAAGTCCAAGACAATGCGGAACGGATGAGTCTCCTCGAAGTGAACACAGCACAACACAGACTGGTCCAACAGGATCTAGAGACAAGAGTACAAGATCTAGCGGAGAAAATCAGTCACCAGGACCGACACGATATTGAGAGCACTCGGATTGTCCCAGCGCACCAAGGCAACCGTAAAAAAACTGCATATTTTCCGGAAGAAGACGAGGAATTCCAACCGGAAATAGAGAATACAACGTTACGCAACAGACGGGCAACGGACAATCAAATCCGTCTAACTCCACCGACCTTTGATGCGTCGGGTGCCCAAAGACCAATGAAATTCCTTCGGGAATTTAAACAATACTGTGTGGTGATGCAACCGCAACCCGCAGAATTGAAGTACCTCATCGGCCAATGCTTCAAAGCAGCAGCTAAGGAATGGTGGCTTTTGGTCGAGGAGTACGTTAGTACCATCGACCAGTTAGAATCAAAATTTGTCCAGAGATATTGGAGCAAAGATGTGCAGAGAAAAGTCCGGAGAAATCTCGAATTCGGATTCTTCAATAAGGACGGAAAGACCAATAAAGTCGAGTACGCAACACGTATCTTTGGGAGCGCTCGGGATCTCATCCCACCACCTACCGACAAGGAGATCATCAGTGCTTTAGCGCAACATTTTACGGATGAAATCCAAGCGACGATTGTCGGTAGAGGGTTTGAGACACTCGAGGAACTCATGGGTTTCCTCGAGAAGATCGAACAAGGGGGACCCATCAATGCTAAACGTAACAAAGAGGCCTCCGAGAAAAAAACGGAGGGACCAAAGGAGAATCAGCCCTACAAAATTCCCGAGGGCGAGAAACCCAAAGGTAACAACGCCTCTAACAACCAACCCAAGTCGAATCAAGGTTCGGGGGGGCAGAAGCCGCCATGGAATAAACAAAAACGCAATTATCCTCCGAATAACGAACAACAAAACCCACCACAACAAGAGCAAATGATCCAAGCTGTGGTCACGGAGGTAGACACTGCGAAACCTTCTACCTCCAAGACGGGAAACTAATACCCGTTGTACCCGCATCGGATACAAGGAATAAGGAGGAAACGCGGAGTACAACGGTAAAAACGATAAACGAATATGAAGATGAAGAGAGGTGGTTGCCTATCAATACGATTTTCTCAGACACAAGAGAATTTCTGATAGGAGACGAGGTAAATGAAGAACAGGCGGTTCCGATAGTGGAATGTCCTGAGATTTATGCAAAGATCGAAGGCATCCCTGTCACTGTCCTAATCGACAGCGGATCCAAAGTGACCGCGATATCAGAAGAGTTTTTTATGGAAAATCGAGATATTCTCGTGAAATGTCCAATACTTCCCGTAACGGGAGTGACAGTAAAAGGGGCAATCAAGGGAAGGCCATGCCGAATCACCAAACAGATTATGGCGACAACAGAAATTGGACAAGTTCGAACATACGTTCGATATCTTGTGGTTCCGGGACTCATACGGGATGTTTTGTTCGGAGTAGACACTCTGCAACCCCTAAAAAGTCTAATAGACGTGGAAAACGACACATTAAGGGTCAAATACAACGAGGTGACTGAAACAGTACCGACACAGCTGGGGTCCAGAGAGGACAACTTTGCTAAAAAAGGTCTGTACAGCACACTCGAGACCCAAAAAGTCAACCCCGACCGTCAAAAGAACAAAAGGGAAAAACAGAACGCTCCACAAGAACAACTAGAACATCCCAGGGAACCAGTAGAGAACGCAGATATTTCCGAAACGCCCACGATTGCAACGATCGAGAAACAAATCCCGCGGGGAAGCTGTGAAGATGGAGTCTCGATAGACGAAATCAACGAAATCATAAACGCAAGCCCTCTCCTGGGGGAACGGGAACGAGAATCCCTACAAAAGGTACTCTGGAAACACAGGAATGTTTTCCGGAAAAGGCCCGGATTAATCCAAGTGTACCAACATCGTTTAGAGGTCACAACGGATACACCGGTAGTGGCACACTCTTACCCAATTCCAATGTTGTTTAAAGACAAAGTGGATCGAGAAATCGAGAAACTTATGCAACACGGAATCATACAGAGATCGACAAGTGAGTGGGTGAATCCCCTTACTGTAGTTGAGAAAAAGGATGGTACAGTCCGTCTGTGTCTCGATGCTAGAAAACTTAATCAAGTTTTAGCAGACGACCACGAATGCACACCAAACATTGAACAGATTTTTCAAAGATGTCATTCAATCGGCGTCATGACGAGTCTGGATCTAACAAATAGCTTTTGGCAGGTGCCATTGCACCCCGACTCATATAAATACACCGCGTTCCGACACAGGGGTAAAGTTTACGAGTTTATCGTAACCCCGTTTGGTCTGAAAACAAGCACCGCCAGCCTCCTGCGAGCATTGGACATTGTCCTGCGTGATCTCGGGGACAACATCATTAATTTCGTGGATGACCTACTGTGCATCTCACAAGACTTTGAAGAACACATGGGTCATCTCGATAAACTCCTAGAGAGATTGGATAATCACGGGATGACCATTAAGCTCAGAAAAGCTCAATTCTTTCGGCAGGAGATGGATTTCCTCGGTCACATTATCACAACCGAGGGAATTAAACCACAGCCGGACAAAATTAGGGCAATCCAAGACTTCCCAGATCCACGAAACATAAAACAACTACGAGGTTTTACGGGTCTAACAGTCTATTATACAAAATTTGCTAAACATCACGCTAGCGCGCTCCTACCTCTTCTCGAGCTCCTAAAAATGGGAGTTAAATGGAGATGGGGAGAGGTGGAAAAAGAGGCGTTCCAAAACGTAAAAAGACTTTTTATCGAGAATGTTTTACTCAAACATCCCGATCCCAACAAAGAATACATCCTACAAACCGACGCAAGTAATTACGCGCTCGGAGGAACAAGAGGATGAAAACGGAGAGCTTTCGGTAGTGGTTTTCGCAAGCCGCACCCTAAAAGGACCAGAGCTCATGTATACAACAACCGAAAAGGAACTGTTAGCAATTGTATGGGCACTAAAAAAGTTCCGTACGTACCTATACGGGGCAAAAATCCGTGTAATAACAGACCACAAGGCAGTAATCTTCCTAAAAAATTGTCAACTATTAAATGAAAGACTCACAAGATGGGTTTTGGCAATCCAAGATTACAACCTTATGTTCGAACATTGTCCAGGGACAAGGAACGTGGTCGCTGATGTACTTAGCCGACATTCTGTACCCGATCCAGGGGGTGTCAAAGGCAAGCTCATCACCATTGCGACACTTCTGGCCGAACAACCCTCTAGTGAGCTCGAAGAAAGACTCAAGAACATGGCAGAATGGCAAGCCCGAGACGAGAGACTCGCTGAGTATATCATGGGCCTACGAAAAGGGAGAATGAAATTCAATAGATACCGTCTACAAGACGGGGTTCTGTTAAAAATCTCGGCGAAAAATTATGAACGGGTGGTCCTACCACGTGACACAATGTGGTCGCTAGTTTGGGAAACACACCGACTCTATGGTCATGCGGGAGCCAAGAAAGTATGGAAAATCATCGATGAATCTTTCACATACCCGAAATTGTACCACACAATTCGAAAGATTCTATCCACATGCGATAGTTGCCAAAGAAACAAAGTACCAAATCAACACTCTTACGCGGCACAACAAAATTTGACCCCAGAACGTCCGGGAGATCTGGTATCAATCGATTTTTACGGCCCATTACCAACCGGGGCAGGAGGAATGAAATATCTGCTGGTTACAATCGACGCTTTCTCAAAATACGTTGTTTTGTACCCATTAAAAACCGCAACGGCACTAACAACAGCGAACAAGATCTTTAACGATTACGTTCCGACTTATGGCAAACCTCGAGCATTGCAATTTGACCATGGGACTCAATTCACATCCCGGAAATGGCTGGACAAACTTAAAGAAGAAAACATACAAGCTATATTTTCATCCATCCGACATCCCCAGGGGAATATCGTGGAAAGGGTTAACCGAGAGATCGGAAGATTCTTCCGAACTCTATTAACCGGGAGACATTCCTCGTGGGTAAAATGGGTCCGAGTCATACAAGATTGTATGAACGAGACTTACCACGACACTACGGAATTCACCCCAATCGAGTTACATTTCAATAAGAAGCCAACTCGCGTTTGGAAACGATGGATCCAAACATTCCACGATATTCAAGAGAATGAGTCAAACGAAAAATACGAACAGAAACTTACGCTCGCAGCTCAGAGGATACGGGCAAAAGGCCGTCTCCGAGCAAAGAGATTCGATGAAAAACATAAATTAGTCGAATTCTCTGACGGAGATCTCGTATTAGCAAAGGCGTGTAACGTTAGCGACCCCGCAAATCGAATGGTCGCTAAATTTTTCTCGATCTACGAAGGACCGTATCGAATAAAAAAACAAATCGCTCCAGCTACATACATTCTAGAAGGAGTAAATACTCGGATTGAAAGAGGAATGTACCACGCGGCAAATTTAAAGAAATACTTTCCGCAAGATCATCTCTACAATACCGACATAGCAGAGAAGATTACCGAAAACAAAAACCAAAACACCTCAAATTCAGAAGAATGACGCAATAAAAAGGGGGAAGGAGAATACCTGAACCTTTCACCATAATCACTCCAGTTATCCCGTGAATTTAGAGCGAAAAACACATATGAAATGGACGCGAACACGCAAACTGAGTTATTTCTAACAACGCGAAATTTTTGTACACAAACCGGCGAAAGAGGATTTTGGGAGAAGAGAGGTAGAATAAAAAATGTAACAAAAACCCCAAAAAAGTGGTGCAATAGCAAAAGAAGTGCGACTGAAACCCCCGGTATAGCCACTCAGACAACGAAAATACAAAAAAAAGACCGCGCCACGCAAACAAAGGACTCAGGGGAATGGAAATTACGAAGTATCAC
This sequence comes from Cryptus armator, assembly GCA_963971235.1. Lineage (NCBI taxonomy): Eukaryota > Metazoa > Arthropoda > Insecta > Hymenoptera > Ichneumonidae > Cryptus > Cryptus armator. The sequence goes on along the minus strand of OZ020232.1, from coordinate 88,091 downwards.
TAGTATTCCAGAAAAACCATCGAATTTCGATCAATATCGCCCTCTCATACGGAAATTACATCACGAAGACAGTGAAATCAAAAAAATTTTAAGCGAAATGACGAAACTTCCGGTCATGATAACACCATTTCCGGTAAGCCCACCAAGAACAAGTGCACAAAGGGAAAACAAAGGAAAAATTACGAGCGCTCTTCCCGGCATAAGCACTTGGATGCCGGGCGAATTTCATTGGCCAGAAAGATCGGCCCCAACGGAAATCAATGAAATTACAATTCGCGAAAAAATGCGTAGCCGAAAGGCAATAAAAGAAAAAAAAAACACAGCAAAATTAATAAAAAAAACGACAAACACCATGTCAACGAAGAAACAACAAAAAATTAGAAAGAAACTAATTAATTTATTCGGCGAGGAAAAATAACCAGTAAGATACATCGGAAAGTTACGATTGGCGCCACGCGGTCTGTGAGTCGCAAGCAACGCACACGACGCCGAGGCACCATTGTCTTCGATACATCGCGCCGGCCGGTCGAATCTCACGATGTGAGAAGGAAAAATATATTAAAAGTGCGCGACGCGTAGAAAAACCGCTAAAAAAAAAAAAAAAAAATATATAAAAGGAATAACGATAAATAAAAAAAAAAAAAAACAGAAGAAATAATAACATAAAAATAAAGTCTCCGCGGCAACAAGTGGAATCAACGCACCACGAAAATTTTTCCGGTGATTTTCCGTTTCTCGCCGTAATAACGTGGGCCGAATTATCGTATTGCGAATACGATTTTCCGAGTGTTTTTTTTTTCCGTTTTTCATTGCACCGAGAAAACGCCACATCTACGATACATCGGGCGCTCCGAAAAAAAAAAAAAAAAAGAGGTTAGTTTGCGAAAATTACATTTATAATAAAAAAAAAAAAAAAATATATTAGAGTAAAAGGAATATCACGTGGAATTCTCCATCATAGGATGGATGAGGTCCACGCAGAACTCCTCGGCGATCGCTACGAGGTCATCGTCCCGAGGTGTTTCACGCCAACGGAACTGTGCGTAACAACGCCACAATTGTTTTTGGCAACATTGGCATCGCAACGGAGTCTGGAGTTTCAGACCCGACGAGCGCATCCAATTACGAGTCCTCCAACCCTCGGAAGACTCTACGCCCTTCGAATGGGTAGCTCGGCCCATCGAGCAAAATTCATCGGCTGCTGTGACAACGGACAATATCGTTTTTTCGCCGGAGACTTCGCCTCGGAAGTCGAAGTACCGAGACAACAAATTTTCGATTTGCCATCGCACTTCGCAATACCAAAATGGCATGCGACCATTGCGCGAGTGTCCGGCATCGAACCCATCGGCACAATATGGGACGACGCAGCAACGAAGGATCTCTATGAATATTTGAGAGGACGACAACTTGTTTTGACGAGGGATACGGAAGGATCGCACCTTTTAGTATTTCAATGGGGAGCACCGCAGAAAAACATTAGCGAATGGCTAATCGAAAAAGGATACGCCAAACGGCAAGTACAGCCTCCAAAGATTTTCCCTCCCCCTATTGGTGCCGCGGAAAATAACGAAAAAAACTCAAACAACGAAGAATCCGAGGATTCAGGAATTTCCGAATATTCCGACACGGAACCGTCGACTTCCCAACCGCAGGGAAGCACCCATGTGGAAGGGGAGAAAAAGAAAAGGAGAAGAAGGAAAAAGAAACGAACAAATAAAAAAAACCCACAAGGGGTAAAAAACAAAAAAAAAAATGAACGAAAAAGTTAGTAAAAAAAAAAAAAAAAAAAAAAAAAAAATTTTTTTTCTCTCTCTTTTCTTTTTCTCCCCCGACAACTCGCGAAGATTGAATTATTTATTTATTTATTTATTTATTTTTAAACAAAATCGCGGGTAAAAAGAGTTACGATGAATCAACGATAAAGTATTATTTTTGCGACGAATCGTTTTTACGATTGATTAAACTTTTTCGATGTCGCGCGAGCGACGAATTTCCGACAATTATTATATTTTGTTTGCGAATAATCGTTTTACGATTCAGTAAAAAATTTCGATGTCGCACGAGCGACGAATCTACGACAAATCAACGATAAAGTATTATTTTTGCGACGAATCGTTTTTACGATTGATTAAACTTTTTCGATGTCGCGCGAGCGACGAATTTCCGACAATTATTGGTTTTTTTTTGCGAATAATCGTTCTTACGATTCACTAAAATCTTCGAGGTCGTGCGAGCGACGAATCTACGACAAATCAACGATAAATTTATTTTTTTTTGCGAATAATCGTTTTTACGATTCAGTAAAAAATTTCGATGTCGCACGCGCGACGAATCTACGACACATCAACGATAAATTATTATTTTTGCGAAGAATCGTTTTTACGATTAATTAAACTTTTTCGATGTCGCGCGAGCGGCGAATTTCCGACAATTATTGGTTTTTTTTTTGCGAATAATCGTTCTTACGATTCACTAAAATCTTCGATGTCGCGCGAGCGACGAATCTACGACAAATCAACAATAAAATTATATTTTGTTGGCGAATAATCGTTTTACGATTCAGTAAAAAATTTCGATGTCGCACGAGCGACGAATCTACGACAAATCAACGATAAATTATTATTTTTGCGAATAATCGTTTTACGATTCACTAAAATTTTCGATGTCGCGCGAGCGACGAATCTCCGACAAATCTACGGTAAAAAAATTGTATTTTTTTTTTTTTTTTTTTTTTGCGAATAATCGTTTTACGATTCACTAAAATTTTCGATGTCGCGCGAGCGACGAATCTCCGACAAATCTACGGTAAAAAAAAAAAAAAAAAAAAAAAAAAATTTGTATTTTTTTTTTTGCGAATAATCGTTTTTACGATTCACGAAAATTTCGATGTCGCGCGAGCGACGAATTTCCAACAAATCTACGGTAAATTATTATTTTTTTTTTGCGAATAATCGTTCCTACGATTCATTAAAATTTTTTTGGTGTCGCACGAGCGACGGATTTCCGACAAATTATTATTTTTGCGAACAATCGTCCTTACGATCCATTAAAAATTTCGATGTCGCGCGAGCGACGGATTTTCGACAAATCAACGATAACTTATTTTTTTTTTGTTTTTGCGAATAATCGTTCTTATGATTGATTAAAAATTTTTTTTTCGATGACGCGCGAGCGACGGATTTCCGACAAATCAACGATAAATTATATTTTTTTTTGCGAAGAACCGTTCTTACGATTCATTAAGATTGTCGACGTCACGCGAGCGACGGAGTTACGATAAATCAACGATAAATTTTGTTCACGAATAATCAACTTACGATTTTGCGCGAGCAAAAAAGTTACGACAACAATAAATTATTTTCCTTTGGCAATCAATCATTCGACAATTCATTCAAATTCTCGGTGTCGCGGGAGCGACAGATATGCGACGAATTTACGAAAAATAATAATAAAATTTTGTTTTGTGAGGTCGTGTGTACAATCGATCTATCAGCAATAGATTTTCAAGACAAATAGATTCCGTTTACGAAAAAATCGTCGATACGATTCGATTAATTTCTCAGAATCACGTATGCGATAGATTTAAGATAGAAAAGTATTATTTTGTTTACGAAGAATCATTGTTACGATTCCTTCAAAGCCTCGATATCGTGTATGCGATAAACTTGTGATAAAAAAATCATACCTCGATTGTGATCACCGTTACAACTATAAAGACTGAATAACTAATAAAAAAATGATATATTTCGTTTGTTACATCTAAAAAACACTACGTCTTGAATTTTCTTGAAACACCGAAACCCTGTAAGAATAATATGCAAACAAAAAAGAAAAAGCACGCAAGCAAAATAAGATTGAAAAAGCAATTTATTTGAAACAGTTTTACACCCGATAGTTGAGAACAAAAGCATTCAGTTAAACACGCTTTAGTTCGGGGGGGCGTTGAGACGGTATAAAACCCTCGACCTCTGTATCTACAAAAGAGAATAAATAATTAGAACAGTAAATCCATATGAAAAATTCATATGGTCAACACCGGATCGATTATCGGTCATTTATCATACTTTGCGTAGAAGTTAACGTGCGAATTACCGACCGCGCAGCTAATCGATAACTACGGTCGATAGCATGAGATGCCCGGTAGTATTGCATCATTTTGTGCACACGGCTTTCTTAAGCTGTTGCGACGGACCCCGGGCAGCGATAGTAAAGGACAGCGAAGTTTGACGTACTTCGTGCGTCAATGAACATAAAAAAGGGCCTCACGCTCGGGTATATAAGACCGATCGCGAGCACTGAGAGACACTTCGATCCAAAAACTCGAACGAGGAGGAACTCATGCGCGGCTACGGCTCGTTTGATCTTGAGTCCTCCATCTTGCTTATCGATAAGTCTTGATAAGAGGAGTTCAACACTTTTCCTTTTCGAGTAAAGCGTTGCTTTACTCGACAGAGTCCCGACGCTAAGAAGAAGCAAGGGACCAATATTTCAACAACGATCCAATTGATGAAGGAAGAAATCAACGCCGGCCATTCGTTTTAATCATTAATTAAATCAATTTTCTTTCAGCGAACAGATCCCTTTTGAATTTAAATATTTCCTATCCAAACACAGCGCCGGCAACCGCCTTGGGGGACCTCGGCAACCGCTTTCGTCTAGTGTTACCTTTCCTATAAAAAACCAGCGCCGGCAACTACCTTGGGGGACCTCGGTGACCGCTTTCGTCTCGGTTTATCCTTCTAATCATAAATTAACGTAGAATCAGTTGCATTGCGGTGACGTATTAGTACACGACAGCGCCGGCGACTGCCTTGGGGGACCTCGGCGACTGCTTTCGTCTCGTTGATGGCTAATATCGATCATCTAACGTAGAATCATTTTTGCACGGCTTATCTCTTCGTGACAGCGCCGGCGACTGCCTTGGGGGACCTCGGCGACTGCTTTCGTCTCGTCATTAACTGATAAGTGACAGTTTAACGTAGAAGCGAAAATCCCAAAAAACTTCCACAAATAAAACAGCCTGTCGATCTGTTTCGCAAACTAAACATTAAAGAGATAAAATTCCAAGCAAATTATTGGACAAATTTCCTCTTTTATTTTGTATTCATTTCATTGTTTCAATAAAATCAAAATTATTGTTGACAATTCGAATCAACAAATAGATTTCTAATTTACAGCACCTGCCCTCACATCTACGTGAGCCAAAAACTCACAATAGCGAACGTTTCGGAGCAAAGAGCTGTAAGCCTCCAAAAACGTACCGTTACAGAATATATAACTATTTACGAACAAGCCATCGTCCCCGGTATCGACTACAGGAACCAACAACATTCGAATAGAAACGAAGACAAAAAATTCTGCAATTCATTCGTGTATTGTCAATCTAAAAAAAGATACGGAGAAATCATGACTATACTGAAGTTCAATAAAGACAATCGAGAAATATGGGGATTTTTAGTGCAACTCATGACCGAAGGCGAAGCGGCTCTGTACACGAAGGGACACATTCGGAATGTTGAACGGACAGATCAAATCGTATTCGTTGAAATTAAAGTTCATCCGCCATCACCAGCAATTATGCTCCATAACAGCCCACCAATTTTCTACATTACCAAGGTTCCAAATTGCAATGAAAGAGATTGATTTATCGATCGACCGTCAAAATCATCGTATCTTCACATCCGGAAAAAATGTTGATCCGCTCGTAAGTAAGTTTAAAGATAGCATATCTATGTGTACATAATGGTATTTTTAAAAATATGGTGTATCTAATTTTTCTGTTTTTCATACGAACAGAAGAAGATACCGCGGAAAAATACGTTGCGACACTCTATGGACCGGTGGAAAATAAAACACTAATTCCCTAAGGTATAATCAATTTTGTTATAATATTTAAACTATTCCAATGGCAAATATCAATGAACTAATTGATTCACATATTTTTCCTCTTTATTCGTTGCAGATGATTGTAAGAAAACAACAGGGTGACAAGATAAAACTAAATCATTGCATCAGAAGATCAAACGAAATTATCAAACGAAACGAAATCAATATATAAAGATTTTAAATTTGAAATTTTTTAAATTTATGATAACGATACATTGTTTGATTAATCAGACTAATAATTTTTTGTTTGGTTTTACAAACGATAAAAAAAATTCATTTATGTATCTTAATTAAAAATTGATATTGACAAGTAATTGAATGTATAAGAATCATGATAACGTGTATAAAAGAAAAAGTATTGCTTTTTTGTGAATAAGATCGGTTTTCAGAAATATGCTGGAAGTCAAAATTATAGTCATTGCGGTTGAATTACATAAATCTGCGAATGGTTGCATTGCAGTTGCATCGCAGTTGGAGCAGTCAAATGTAAAAAAATCGGTAAATGGTTGTAATGCGGTCGTAACATCGTCGGTGCGATCGAATTTGTGTAGTCTACGAGTGGTCAAAATACGGTCGCATTACAGTCACAGCGACGACATTACAAATATTTGTGAATAGACGCAATGCAGTTGCATCGCGGGAGAAGCGGTCGGATCTAAAAAAAAATCGGTGAATGGTTGCAATGCAGTCGTAATCTCATAGGAGCAATAGAATTTAAGTAGTCTATTAGTGGTCGAAATATGGTCATATTATTATGCACCGCAGTTGCATAACAGAAGCGCCGTCAAATCTAAAAAATCGGTGAATGGTCGCCATGAAGTCGTAATGTCGTCGGAGCGATGAAATTTACGTAGTCTAAGAGTTGTCGAAATGCGGTCGCATTATAGCCTCAGCGGTCGCATTTTATAAATCTGTGAATAGTAACAATGCGGTCGCATTATAGTCGCAGCGGTCGCATTTTATAAACCTGCGAATAGTTGCGATGCGGTCGCATTATTGTCGGAGCGGTAGAGTTTGTGATATTGGAAAATGGTTGCAATACGGAGGAATTACAGTCAATGCAGTCAGATTTTAGTATTCCGTAAATGGCCGCTATGCGGTTGCATTATGGTCGAGGTAGTTGAAAATACAAAATGTAACAAGGTTGGTAAGTGGTCGTCTTGCCGACCTAATGCCTGAAATCGATTCGTCCAAACGCTCAAACACGGACAACTAGCGCCACCAGAAACCCACTGGTGAGAGGGGCTGAATGCAGTTGTTCCATGGTCGAAAAATACGGCATTTTCCGACCGTCGGTTCATAGTCGCAAAGTGGTCGCCCGTCCCGACAGGGAGGTTAAACTTTGCTTTATATTTATTTTCCCTTAATTTGTAGCGCTGATGTCACTAATCTATTCGACATGTTTATGATCTCCAACTATTTCTAGAACACTTGCTGCATCTATCCATTCACTAATATATAGTTTAATGGTTGATAGACGAGTTATTATCATTTGGAAGCGCCCGTCTTTTTTTTTTTTCGAAAAATCGATGTATTCGTGATTTAATGCCAACAATAAAATAACGTTATCTCTCGCATGTTTTAATCTTTATTCTTACCGTGAATTACGGATCAATGACTTCGTTGATATTTTAAAAAATAAGTTTAACTCATAGTCGACAATAAAAATACTCAATGAATGATATATTATCGCATAAATCCATAAGCCGAAATGTCCGTAAAAATATCGTATATATATCGTGTTTCTGAACGAAATTTTTTTTAGATATGGAATCCACAGCTCTTGAGGAGAAGATTAACAAAATATGCCTTCGCAACGAAGAGATCAAAAGAAGTCACGAGGTATGATTCCGGATATTCTCTTAAGTAAGCGCCAGAACTTTTTTTTACACAATTTTTGATCGCGCGATAGGAAGTTGAAGCCGATAAAAAAAATGCTGCAAAATTGTACACTCTGGTGAAGCCATTGCCAGTGGAGGACTAGCCACAGAGAAAAGAGCCTCCGGAATTCTCCGCTGCGCCATCAAAACAGACAAACAAACCGAAGCATATAGTCAGGAAACACGGGGATCAAGGAAATCAATACTACAGCAGCGGCAATGGAAAAAAAGCTCACAATTGTGCCGATGGTCAGGGACCGCCTCCCGATTCAAAGCACAATTTTCTCGCCGATTCCCAAAGGGAAGAGTATGGTGAACAAATTTCCAAGGATTCTGAGAAAAACAGGGGAAGGAATAAAGAAACTCGCGGCGGTTTCAGGTGAAGGGGCAGTGGCAGAGATTGGCATGCAACGGTAAAAAAAAAACCCCTTTAAAAAAAAGGAGATAGAAAATTATTATATGAAATTTTAGAACGTGATAAATTGAGAAAACAAATGTATTTATTATTATTAACTATTTATTTTTTATTGATTAGCTATTTATTTATTAACAAACGCTAATTATCAACGAATATTCCATTCAATTTTTCGTGCAACAGGAACAATGGGGACAGCACCCGAATCCCGGAGACATGACGCTCCCTGAATACGAGGCTTGGAGGGCCCAGAGGAATCGCACCGACGAAGCGCGAATAAGTAGACAACGAACAGCCGAAGGAAATTCGCCGAGAGTGGAATAACGACAAAGTACATTTGGCGGATGACGTTACGAAACGAGACAATCGCGTTAAACTGGGTGACATCGCAACGCGACACGAAGACAGTGAAAACGAGAAACACTATCGTTCACCGCGCCGAGGAACTCGCATCACGCGAATACCCGCGAAACTCACCACTTAACTGCCGTTTCCGAGACGAACAAAAATCACGGAACGGTCAACGATCCCGAGAAGAGAGTCGTTATTGCGATCGACAAGAGTATCAAAGTGATGGTGAATCACGGAACTACGCCACCGAAATCGTCTCTTATGAGTGTCAAAGGTACGGCGAAATTTTCAAAAAATTTTATTCTTCAAATCGATTGAATTGAAATTTTTTGATCTCCAATCGATTGAAACTAAATTTTTTTTTTTTTCAGTAAGTTCACCGAATATCGTCGGTAGCGGAAGAGTCGGTTATATAAATCTCTGATAGCTGATGGTGATGCAAGTACGTTTCAAACGATTCGAGACGCAAATCCACATGCTGAGTACGGAGTAACTGTCAACAAAATTGAATGTAATAATCACTTATTTCGTAACTTCTGTAGAAAAATTCGAGAGGCCGCCAAGTCCAAAATGACGAGCCATCCTAATAAAGAAGTGATCAACAAAGGAAAGTTCCAAAGTTACGTTGAAGCCAGCGCTCTGCAGATGCGTAAGCTGATTACGAATATACGTGATATTCGCAAAGACGAGCGATTCCCAAAGTGGAACAAGCAGTGAAACTGCAAAAAGATATTTTTATTATACTCAATCACATTTTTGGTGATCATTCCGGATGCGCAATATTGCCGATTGAGTGCAATCCCAATGTCAATGAAATCAATTTACTGCCACAGCTTCATTGAACTGGGGCGTACGGCGCAGTGTTCGAGGCAGTCCGTTATTTAAGTTGTCATGCTGACAGTCTGCTAGAGAACGTTACAAACAGTGTAGCTGAAGGTGCCAATTCAGTTGTCAATAAATTGAATTCCGGAAAGCGAATCAACCATTGCGCCTAGAATTCATTTCAAATGCGCAGTTATGGCGGTGCTGTCCAACATAACACACAAGAACTCGTCTCACGCGTTCATCTGTCTGCCGGAATAGAAGTGTCTGCCGCTGTTTCTAAAATGGAAGAAAGACGGCAATTCACGCTTCCACAAACAGGGATGTGCGAGGTGTACGCAGACCTTGACGATGGCGAGGGACGGACAAAGACTATGGCCATCGTCCGATGGACTATGGTCCATCGGCTAAAAAACCAGACGTAACTGGGGATGCCTATGATGTTTGCGTTGAAAATAATTTTCATAAATTGAGAGAATATCAAAATAACCGCAACCAAATCGCGCGTGACACTGTATTGCAAAGCAATTGTGAAATTTGGCACCAATTGCGAACCGACATAATCACTGCGCCCAAATTTGGAGCGATATATCGCATGCTGAAGTCAACTTCGTGCTCGAAACTTGTTACAAGTATTCATTACCCGAAAGTCCTGGACACTGTAGCCATGCAGTTCGGTATAACTAACGAGCAGCAGGCAATAAAAGCGCTTGAGGTTAAAGTTGACAAACGGATTGCGGCGTGTTGGCTTCTCATAGATATAGAAATTCCTTACTTAGGAGCATCACCGGACGGTCTCATCGATGACGATGGCATCGTTGAGGTTAAATGTCCGCATTCCGCTAAAGACATTACTCCGGAAGTAGCCATACAACAGATTCCGCTTCTGAAGTCAATCTTTGACAAACGAAATAACGAAAAAATGAATAAAAATCATGTGTACTATTATCAAGTACAAGGACAACTGCATGTTACAGGACGACAGTACTGTATTTTTGCCCTCTGGACGCCAGTAGACGTGAAATACGTTAAAGTCATAAAAGACGATGAGTTCTGGGATTCCAAAATGAAGCCGTTCCTAATCCGATTTTACTTGGGATGTTTGCTTCCGGAAATCGTCGATAGTCGGCGTAACAGAAGTATGCCAATGCGGGAACCGGATTATATTTTGCAGGCCAAAGCTAAACAAAGTTTGAAAACAGTGCAAAAAGGAAAGCGTGGGCGTGATCAGGTACCGCATGAAATAGACGGACAATGTGGTATAACGTGTGATCTGGCAACGATCGAAGTCGATCTAGACGTAACAAAAAGACCATGCTCCGATGGTAATTGGGTAACAATCGATATGAACAATGATATTGAACCTTCGGAACAAGATCGCGGCGTTCTTCAAGTGGTACAACAGAATATCAGTGTATGTACTCCCAACTAGTCGTAGCTTTAGAGAAAATCTGATCGAAACAAATACACATTCAACCGTATTTCCATGTAGACTCGGAACTTCACCGTATCGCGTTATTATTGAACCTACGGATTGATTCCAGAGGAATTAATAAACGGAAATTGATACGCAAGTGCAGATAAATACCCGTGTTACATCCCCGTAACGCCACCACACAGCGCCTAGGCATAAGCAACCCTCCTAGCACGCACGCAAGGTTCAAGCATGGGCCTTGGGGCAGCAGTTAAGGGAAGGGGGATGTTTGGGCCTCGGCTATGTGTAAGAGATAAGAACGTACTCCCCATCCTTCCGGAAAAGTAGGAAGTGGAAGACGGGAAGTTCAGCGCCAATAGGCTACAAGGAAACTTGCCCTCTCCAACCCCTACGCATAGACAAAGATAGTGTACATATTAGTATATAAGACCGAATTTTACACTTAAAAATCACTTCTTGTAACATCTTCAAACTCTCTGGTTCGAGTTCAGTATTGTACAGCTCTTCCAGAAATCACCACGAAATCCAGTAAAAGTAAGTTCAACGAAATCTTCGAATTCTTATTGAGTTGCGCGGACCACCGCGAACTCCTCATCATATCCTTCGAACTCAAGAGTTGCGCGGACCACCGCGAACTCTTCATCAAATCCTTCCAACTCAGTGAGTTGCGCGGACCACCGCGAACTCACATATCCTTCGACAAATCCATCGAGCTGCGCGGACCACCGCGAGCTCAACGGATACTCTTTCCTTCACTCAGACTCAGGAGTTGCGCGGACCACCGCGAACTCTTATCCTCCTAAGAAACATAGTTTGTTGCGCGGACCACCGCGAACTCACTATTCTTCTAAATCCTGGGGTTCGCGTAGTCTGAACAATTAAATTCATTCAATATTTTAAATTCTCTTTTATTCTTGTAGTGGGAAAACGTAAATCGGGTGGCCGAAAGAATTACCTCCGGAAGATTACCGCCGAGTATAGCGGCTATTCAAGGAATCACAAACACGGCTATTTCACAGAAGAATTTATTCAAAATCTATTCGGTGATAAACCCGAGAATAAATCTAAATATCATTTGATCAAGATCGATTTAGTAATTAAATTTTTACATCCATCGAGGATCCCCGAAAGTGATCCTCGACGAAAGGTCTATGAGAAAAGACTCGCTTTATGTAGTAACAAATAAACAAACAAATATTTCATTTATAAAATATTATTATTCAAACCAGTCAAACTCCGTTAGCCCGTTTCCCAGACTAATTAGCCTTTGCTAAGGTCAAAAATAGGGCAATTCACTAATGTTACTCGGACGTAACACCCGTAACTTATAATCAAGTATGAAATTAACTTTGGCGTTTTTGGATTCACATATAGAATCTGATTGAAGCTCGATGTCTCCTGGAGTATATATGCAATTGCAAGTGAACTCGTGAATATTTCGAATGTATTTATATCGGTCTTTATAAGCGCTTGCTATATACAGATAAAACCTGATAGAGAGTGTACTTCGAAATATCTGCAGTCGATGAGTAGTTACATGCATTTGCAGGGCCAAAAACCGATGGTTTTCCGATAAGTTACTTTTTTTTATCTGTATCTATCGGACCTTTTCAACAGGGAAGCAACAGAAGTGGAAAGAAGAGCAATAAGAGAAGGAAAAGAAGAAGAAATGTGTGTATGATTGAAGTGGAGGTAGACGAAATCGAAATAGAAGACGGAATAAGGAGGGACCAGGAAAGGTAGAGAAGATAGTGAACGAAGAAGGAAGAAGAGGGGGGGGGGGGGGGGGGGAAGGGAGATGTAACAGGGAGATAATCTTGAAATTCTTCTGAGACTATAAATCATGACATATTACATGACTACAATAATTTTATTAATTTTTTTATTCGGTAAGAAAAAAGTGACAAAGAAAACTTAACTATAAACTATTAACTGAAAAAAAATGAAAAAAATCCCTTTATAAAGACTATAAAGTGACTGCGACTGTTTTGTTATGTGTTTTTTATATTTTTTTGTCGTATATGTTTATTTTTTTTTTGTAATGTTATTTAGGTTTATTTTTGTTTGGTTATTGTTGGTTGTTTTCTGTTTTGTTGTTTACGTTTTTTTTATTGTCGCCAATAAGCAATTGGTTGCATCGATGGCATCGATGGCGCGTAAGTAGCTTGAGCTCCCGCTACCATCGGTGCCATCGGTGCAACATATATTGGAGCTGGTGATGCCTGCTGCGTCGTTAATGCGGCTTTAACAGCTTTTTCAATTTTCTGAAACAAAGAAAATAATGTTTACAGTGAAACAAAGTTTTGTTTTATTTATCTTCATTGTCAATTATTATTACATACTTGACATGCATTTTTATTCTTACCTCTTCCAGCGACAGCTTTTGTTCTTGTTGTTGTTGCTGTTGCCGTCGTTGTTGTTGCTGTTGCTGCTGCCGCTGATCCTTTCGGATTTGCCACCAGGCCCGACCAGGAGCAGATTGCAATGACGGCCTCGATGCCTCCGTCTGCTGTTGGAGCCGCCGCTGCAAATCTGTGATGTCCGCCTCATAAGTGCCGATGATTATCTCTTGGCGATGCACCGTCGATTGCAAATCTGCTATTTGCCGATGCAAAGCCAAGATAATCATCGGGACCTGGTGGCGGCAGCGGCTGTAGTTTGTGACGAGCAATGAGCTCGCACGAATCCCCCACTTATGGCGCGGTATTTGAAATAGGATTTTGTCGGTTTGATTGACGAATTATTACATACGAAAGCCTCTGTACTCATTTGCAATATCGCTGTGATGACGATATCCTATAATTTAGAGTTGTTTAAAAACATTTTAATAAGTGCTTGTAAAGCGTACGTGACTTTCGAGCGTTTTAAAAGATTAACGTTTTGTATTTTCTATAGAGAAAGTCCATTTTGTTCGACTTCTCAAGCCCTTGGGGGGAACGATAAAAATGAATAGATTCTCCAGTCTCTCATACAGGGCTGAAATGGCCATGTGCACTTACAGCCGGTCGCCAAATGTTTACGTCTCACTCTAAGAGCTGAAGCGTTGGAAAACGCGAGAGTCAAGTTTTCCTATCAACGTAAGAAAACCCTTGACGCGGCGAGTTGACCGGTAGGTCTTTGCTGCAAGAGAAAAGTAAGCGGGCGGCACCCCGCTCGACCAATCAACGCTTGCGTTGCGAGTCTTTTACCCCCGATCAGTTCTTTCTAAAAACTTGTATATGTTTGAATAGAAAATCGAGACGCTCCGAAGTCGCATCGCAAAACGGGCAGTCACTTGGTAAATTTCGAGTTGTTAACATCGATCTTCGTTTCCTTTTTACAAACAGATCAGTTGTTACAAGTCTAGTAGTAAACTGTGTTCAATGTGTATAATAATCTCTTGTTTTGTTTCAATAATGGTAATAAGTGTGTCTTGCTAATCGGTTTATTGGTTTGAAGTTTAAATAATAAACTCGTAGTGGTCTGATGTTGAACCACTACATTCAATTAAATATCGCGAGTTTTAAACCTTTCAATAAATATCCCGGGCTCAGAGCCGAATTTCTATTCGCCAGGCAGCAGCGAATCAGCGTTCGTTGTCCGAAAAATAATAATAATCAGCCGACCAACCCAGTCGGTTCGTAATAAGTTGCTGAGGCGGCAGCAGCTGTTGTTGTTGCAGCGGTGCCGGCTGGCGCTGCTGCGGCGGCGGCTGCACGGACGGCGGTGGCAGCGGCGGAAACTCCCTCGCGCCGTTCGCCGTGTGGGCGGTGACACCGACCGGTATCACAGCGGCAATTTCTTTTGCCGCTGTGCCGGCCGTGGTGGCGGAGGCGACACGTTTTTTTTTTTTACGTCCTAAAAGTTAATAAATTTATAAGTTAAAATAGTCTTTGCGAATGGTATTCATTTCGCATAAGTTTAAGAAAAATGAGAGAGATTCAAGCAAGTAGTTTATTATTATGCATGTTACATAATAATAATTCCAAAATCTTATTAACAAATTGATTAAAAAAAATTGTTTATCAAATTTCCCGGACAGCCAATTTTTTTTCACGCAAATTATTCATTATTTTTTCTGAATACGTATGATTTTTTTCCGATTTTTAAATTCACTTTGATTTTTTTTATATAGATAAAATATGGAGAAAATCATAAAATTAAAAATGAATAAAAAAATCCGAAAAAATGAATATGTATTCAGAAAAATGAACAAATCATTTTCATGAAAAAAAAATTACTTTCCGGGAAATGTATTGAAGAATTTTTTTTTATCAATTTGTTAGCAACAAATTGGAATTATTATTATGCAACATTAATCTTTTCAGTGCGTTTAATATGCATGATTTTTTTTGGTTTTCATACCATCGAGAAGTGCTTAAAATTCTCGCTCACTTTTCTAAAACTTATGCGAAATGAACACTGAAGTAGGTAATGTACCTATATGGATTTTTTCAAGATGGCGGCGGTTGGTGGTGGGGCCTGTTGCCAGCCTCTGCTGGGTGTGTGTGTGAGTCACCCCCACCACACCGCGCCGTCCGGGATCATGGATGCCCCGAGGTAGGCTAGGGTGATCGGGGGAGATGTTGCTTCGTCGGCTGTCAGGTCCCAACCACCCGCCCTTACTCGAGCAATTGACTAGCTTGACCAAGTGTGGTATGGTGGGAGGCGTGAGTGTAGGGTGGGAGAGAGTGAAGACAAAAGGGTGGGGATGCGGGGGCCCTGGATGCCCGAGGTAGGCTAGGATGATCGGGGGAGATGTTGCTTCGTCGGCTGTCAGGTCCCAACCACTCGCCCTTACTCGAGCACTTGACTAGCTTGACCAAGTGTGGTATGGTGGGAGGCGTGAGGGTAGGGTGGGAGAGAGTGAAGGTAAGCGTGTGGGGATGCGCGTCTGGAGCGTCAGGGCCGTATAGCGCCAGATCAGCGTACTATGCCGTGTTATCGTTGAAGGCCAGCGGTGCTGCTGCTGACTAGCGGCGCGTGGGGGGGATGATGATGATGATGCGCCGAAAAAAGAAATTATGACAAATATTTTTTTTATTTATTTTAAACCAAGTGTGTACATTTCTATCTTTTTAGTAAAAAAATTAAGCTTATAAACATAGTCGGGCGCAGCAGCGTTGGATGGGTCTTATAGCGTAAACACCGCCGCCTGTTAATAAATTTCCAGGGTGTTTATCAATAGCTTCCGCTAGGCCTCGTAGGTTTTTCATTAACTGTTTATAAAAACGGGCGGCGATGCGATCGTTCCGTTTGAGATCCGAGCTGAAAAGATTTCCGAATTGTAGAAGAGATCCACCGCGAGACATATGATAAAGGAACATAATACAAAACTGACCACACACGTTTGAAGAGAAACTTTGAATTTGCCTAGTGTTCCATCGGTAGAGGGTGCAGTTCTTGCGCAAACGGTGAACATGATTTGGTATAAGCGGCGGCAAGCCATAACTATCAAAATACGATCCACGTCCTCGGGCGTCGATGTAGATTGCGACCCAATGGGATCCAGGTCGTGTGTGTCCATCGGTGTTAACAACAAGGGCAGTCGGCCTCGTCAACAAAGTTGGGATCTGATCCGCTGCGCGAACACTTCTCGTCACCGCTGAGTGTAAACCCCGCAATGCCTGGCCAATCTGGATCGTATTTATCGCCTGATATGGATGGCGAGAAGTTGCTATGCGGCTTTTTCTTCAGATTTATCGGCTCCGATGGAAAGCGTATTGCTGGTGCGAGCACGGTTGGAAGAGAGACGTCTTGAAGAATCCACTCCTTCAGTTTTGCAGCGTTATTTAAAGCACACGATAGCTCGGGGCGTCTCAAGAGCCCGTGGTGAATACAGACTTCTACCGAGGATTGTAGATCGTGAAATGAGGGGCAGGTGGTCTCTTCAAGGTTTTTAATGTCCCGGGCTGTGATGTTTTGCAGGTATTTCGCTTTTTCGCGACCCCGAGTATAAATTAGACCCGCCGTCCGAGTAATTTGCCTGAGGTTTGCGTGTAGTGTTCTGAGGGGTACATCTCCCTCGAACCATTCCAGGCCATGGTGATGGCAAGTAGCCCAATTATTCTTTGCTCTCACGAGTTTTGGGAGATCCGTGAAAACATGGGTTGGTGAAGTGATCCAGTGTCCAACGAACGCCTTATCGAGTGCGAGCACGGCTACTTCCTTAGCAATGAAACGGTCGTCCTTATCGTAGAAGCCCTGAATATCGACGACGTGGTCCATTCTACTCTTGCTTTTCTTCGTCGTAATATGGGTGAAAAACAAAACTACACCTGCTGAAGGCTGACAATGTACTGTCACCCCAATGGGCTGCGACTGTCCAGCGTTACAGACGCAGCTAGCTTTACAGATAACAAATATCTGTAGTGGGGTTATCAGGACCACTCCCACTCTAAATTTAAACTGGGCCCAAAAGCCAACCAGCCCCCCTCCACTACGTTTTAGTGCATCTTTTGGTTGGTGAGGACAGTTCAGTTGCAGCAGAGTTACAAGGCGATCCACTTACGACCATGGAGCATTTCCACAAGTCCAAAGGGGGCCGCGCAGAGAACTTTAGGAAACGAGATTGGAAATCCAGCAAAGAACTTAAAAACCAGGGCCGCAACATTTTCTTATGGCTGGAGAGTCGAAAACGACAACCGAAACCACACGTCAAAATGTGGCATATACGCAGACGTCAGTATAGAGCACGAATGAAGCGAAGGCAACGACGCTCAGGGGTATGTATTATTATTATTATCATACTCAGCATTTTAATGTACATAATATCAATGCACCTCCTTACACATGTATATCTATTTGTTGCAGAATGCTTGTGAAAATAGAAGAACATCAACTGGAGAAGGAGGCATGGGGACTGAGAAGGCGGCCCAAGAAGAACAAAGAGAAGAGAAGGTCGCTGGGCAGGAAGAAGAAGAAGACCTCGTTGAAGATAATGGAATTATAGAATTAATTTCCGTTTTTGAACGGCTTGTGATTAAATAAAAGAACAATCATTTGTAATTTTGTCTTGGTGTATTTATTTATAAAAAACCTTTTATAAATAAATACCCTTTTATTTTTACATTAAAAATTATTATTATGAACGAAACACACACACTCACGCGCACTCACAATTTACCGTTTCCTTTAAAGCTTCCCCAACACGTACATCTATACGTACACTACCGTGGCGTACAAGGTTCCAGTGGCCGGCTCTGCCAGCGGACATGTCAGGCGACAAGTCGAAACAGTACAAGCAATTACCATGGGAGTACGCGTCTTTTGATATACCGCAATTATCGTCATCCCAGAGTATACCTGTTCCAGAAACCAGGGTGTGATAGGCATGAGTGTTAAGCTCGCGAAAATGATCAGGCTGCAGAGGCTTGCTGGGGACTTGAACACCGTCCACGTACAGAGAAAGGAAATTCACTGAATAGTGATAAAAATTGAATGGGTTCTGTAACTTATGCCCATTGAACGCTTTATTTGAGACAAAACCAATCACCATTCGTTTTGGTAGCTGTCCGAGTATAACATTATCGAGTGTTTCACCATGTACACCAGCGTGGATGGTAAATGGTTTCACATCTACACGCGTAAAAGGATATTTTGCCGTTCCTCTACTTAAGGCTTTAGCGTGAGCAACAAGTATACCAAGGCTGATTTTAACACGTCGTACAATGAGGCTCGCATCCGAAATATGTGTTTTATAACTTTGTCCTGATGCATCCATAAGACAGAAAGCATCTCTCGAGCGTACAAGGCGAAGACGTAATTCAACACCGTTGAGTAAGAACTTCTCCTGGTTGAAAATATCAGAATGTAGATATCCGAGAAGATCTACCGGTTTACCGTTCGACATCAGAGCTTGACGGGTCGCTAGACCTTTGTTCTTCTGTATGGGTACTGTACCAAACGCTGAGCGCGCCGTCGAGACGGGCTCAGAGTCAAAGTCTGGCGATGTGTCATCTATCCACATACTGGCTCTCAATTGGTGAGCTTTCGTTGAAGCCTTGTAGTTCAGTAGTGTTTCCATGTATGCACGGTATGCGTAAGCATTATTCGGGGATGATACAAGCTTCTGATTGAACGACACGTCGAGTTGATTAAACAATGAGTGTAGTAGGTTGTTCACGGGCGCCACTTTATCATGTTCATCAAGTTCGCCGGTCCCAGGTTGTAGCGTAACACGTATGCTAAGCATCGTGTGAGCCAAGTCAATGTACTCGTCACCATGACCTGGTATAACAAATTCAATAGGTGCATCGTCTGCTAGCGATGAAACAGGCTTATAATGGACCCCCTGAGAGGCTTCTATACTTGTTTGCGTGGGGGGAAGAGTGAATAAATCCAGTTCCGATTTTAAACACTCGCATGAGTGTGGATGCAAGAAAGACATTTTTTTCACAGCGTTTTACAGAAATTATCCGAATATGTCGGCGACTGTGCGCTTTTTTTTACGCTTAACAATTTGTTTTTCTTTGATTTCCCGGCTTTTCTACAGCGCTTAGTTGATGAGGTCTTCTTCTTCTTGTTCCTCGGTGATTTTTTCTTCTTCTTCTTCAGGCTACTGCTTTCGGTATATTTTAGAGCTGCAAGTGGCTGAGTACCGATGTGCGAACTCGGGTGACCAAACATCGACTGGTACTGCCGACCTCGGTTGGGCGGGTGAGCGTAAGGTGGACGAAAGGAAAATCCCTACGATGCTCTTTTCGGTCGAATCGAAATCGTTCGATGAAAATGTCACACAAATCGAAAAGATATAACGCTACGCGATGCGCGCGCGAATTCGTGTGTCCGCCAATAGAAACAAAATATAAGGCATGCGACAGCGAACGATTATTCGACGAAGACGTTCTCGCATATTTACACACTCTCCCCTTAATCCACTTTTACGATTTCAGTAAATTTAAATTATTATTGAGTGAAAAGAAGAAAAAACCAACTCCCTTCTCGGTTGGAGCCACTCTCAGTGGAAACCGTCCTTGAACTTTTTCACGCAGCGGTGGCGCAGCAGCTTGGGAGGTAAATTACCCACAGTCGAAATAAGTGACTGTCGATAACGCAACTTTCTTTTTATTTCAATGGGGTACAAATCATTATTTGTACCGGGCTTGTTTATTTCGACGGTACAAATAAGAACGATAATAATGACGGTACAAATAATGATAAGGTACCGTTTTTGTTTATTTGAACGGTACAAATAATGATTTGTACCATTGAAATAAAAAGAAAGTTGCGTTATCGACAGTTACTTATTTGGACTGTGGGTAATTTATCTCCCAAGCTGCTGCGCCACCGCTGTGTGAAAAAGTTCAAGGACGGTTTCCACTGAGAATGGCTCCAACCGAGAAGGGAGTTGGTTTTTTCTTCTTTTCACTCAATAATAATTTAAATTTACTGAAATCGTAAAAGTGGATTAAGGGGAGAGTGTGTAAATATGCGAGAACGTCTTCGTCGAATAATCGTTCGCTGTCGCATGCTTTATATGTTGTTTCTATTGGCGGACACATGAATTCGCGCGTGCATCGCGTAGCGTTATATCTTTTCGGTTTGTGTGACATTTTCATCGAACGATTTCGATTCGACCGAAAAGAGCATCGTAGGGATTTTCCTTTCGTCCACCTTACGCTCACCCGGTTGGGCGTTTAATATCCCGAACCTCTCATGAGGTTCTCAAGCGTTTCCTCAGCCTTTCGCTTTAAATTTCTTCCGCTCTCGGCTATGCGTGTTCTAAATGCGTCTTTAATGGTGTATTATGCGCAACATCGCTCAATATATTCATGCCCGTGTGTAGTGCTTCTTTACCAACAACGCGCGCACCCCGAGTTAGCAAAGACAGCGCACGTCGAAATAAACCACTCAGAAAGCTTCCTAGGCCATGACCGCATTGATAAGGTGCACCAACAAAAACGCGATCAATTCCACCTCCAACCTGACACTCGTAATGATCAATGTACCGATCCATGACAATATATTTTTTTTATCGTATACGCTTAAAGTGTAATGTAACCGTCAACGTTCAGCTCTGGAATGGTACTGGCTTGCCAGTGTCGGTCCTTGTATCTATCTCGATCGTACGGAATTCTGTGCGTAATAAGGGTACGTAGAGTGGTGGCGCGAATGTTTTTGTTTGGGTAGAGCCATAAGCATAATTTGTGTTATCCACCGGTACGATACGTAGCAGAGGTGTCTGGACATCTCCTGTTATATAGTTTTCGCAAATATCTGTATATACAAATAATTTGTCGGGGAGACTCACGGATAGGTTTGCCGGATAGTTGGCAATGTACATGTATTCATGTATGTCCCGGAGCTCTTTGACGTATATAAAACCTAAAGCTTTGGAGAGCTTAGCGTCTAAATGTCACAAATGAGGCGTACTTATACGTACTAGTCCACCAATATTCTCATCGTACTCAATACGAATATGATTTTTAAATACTTCCGTATTGTTAATAGTGTCAACTAGCGTCTTGACGGACGCGTAGACTCCTGAGGGGATTTCAACCTTATGAGCCTTTTGCGTCTTAACGGGTACTTGTTTGTTTTCACCGTCGCCAGTGGTCTCCCTCACTACTCGTTTGTTATTTTTATTGATGGTATTAGCCACTGCAGCTGTTGATGATTTAGGCTGATCTATTTTATGAGTAGTATAGGCTGTAATTGGAGTAGCCGTACGGTGTTGTCCTTCAGCAGGATCTATATGAAGAAATGTGCGAGGAAATTGAATTTCCGTCAGAGCCACGACCCATTCTCCGGACATTTTCAGAGGACTTGGTAGCTGTGTAATGTAGTGGGTCACTGTATTCTCGAGGTAATACTTCATACTACTATTACTAGGCAAGACGAGATAGAACTGATCTCTCATTTTTTATTCACTATATTCGCGGCGGCGATCCAAGAGTTGAATTTTTCTGGATACCCTCTCCAGCTAACAAAGTGTTGTTTATTACGGCCTTTGCCTTTAGTTTTGAGAATTTTTTCGATTACAAACTCCTCAGCATCGGGCTTCTTTATGACGATACTCAATTCTTCTTCGTAGAAAAATCCGTCAATTTCTTCGCCTTGTAGATCAACCAACTCATAAATCGGCGGTTGCCTATTTGTGAGAACCTTGTGAATCTTGAATATTTCTTCCGTCCAGCGGGACTCGTAACCTTTCTCGAACGCGGCTTTTGCTTTACTGATACGTACAAACTCGCCGACCTTGTATTTAGGTACTTTGTGAGTCGTTTTATAGCGTCTCTCCATGTTTTCGTGTGCTATTGAGGCATTGTATCGAGTAACGGCCGCAGGAGGCATCTTGATCGTCGAGTGTTTTGTGTTATTGTAGGCCTGTACTATAGGTTGCAGTATATCGGTATAACGACGGGTATTTTTGTGCGTAAAATATCGCCACATGCGCTCCTTCAATGTTCTGTTGAAACGTTCCACAATTGCAGCTTTAATATCGGGATTTCGAGCAACATGGTATCGTATCCCGCGGGTCTTCAAAAATCGTTGCAAAATACTGCCGACAAATTCTTTAGCGCGGTCTGTCTGTAGCCATACGGGTGCTCGGCCGCTACTCCTAGACAGTATTCGTTTAAACCCCTCAGTGGTTTCAGCGCATGTTTTATCTCGCAGCGTTTCGACCCATGCATATTTGCTAAGAAACTGCGCCACCATTATCATTTTTGAGGGATCGTAAATCGACGAGATCAGCCTCCCAGACATCATCAATATTATCCACCGCGTAGTGACGCCTAGGGAATCTACGGCGTATTGGCCTGTGTAACGTATAAGTATCCTGAGCTCTCAGCCAGTTAGTTGCATCATCACGGGAGATCTTTTCGTTATCGCCACGCGAAGTAAATTCGGTGCACCGGCATATCCGGCCGGATGCGTTGGGTCGTAATAAAACTTTTCCAATAAAGCCATTAAATCTTCAGCTTTTTCCACGATTTATTTAAAAAATCACTAGTCGGCGTACGACGCTTCTCAGCACTACCAACGGAAGAATTTAAGCTAGCGTTAGGTGTGTGAATAATATTTGACGATGTTGATGCATCGAGGCCACTGAGGTTGGCGTTTATAGCGTTGTCCAACGAAAGATTCTCATATAATAAACTTGATTTACCGATGAATTCACGAGGGATCCCCAGCCGCCGGAGTTCAGCGCCAAACTGTTCGCGGCCTGTGGCGCGCACCGTTTTTCTTTCACGCATAGCTTCGTTCACGAGGTCTGCTATGTTGGTTCCCTTTACAGGCTCACGATTGATCGAGATCATTCCCGACTTATCCCATGTTAGCCTACGGCCGGGGGTGCTGTGGAGATGTTTCAACAACTGCTCTGCCTGGTTTTTATATGTTTTCGGCACAGTTGCTAATATAACAGCATCAGATACTCCTGCTATTTCTTCTTTCTCAGCTGTTTGCTCCGGCTCTTCAGATATTTGCTCCGTAGGTTTTTCAGCGTTCACGGGAGCCGTGATAATTTTGGGTCGACGCTCCTCATCAGTGAAGAATTGATAACGTTGTAATACTTGTTGATACAGTTTCCACTTTTCACGTTCGTTCGAAGGTGTTACCGAACGAAGTATATCATCCATTTCGGCATCGAGCCTGCTGAGTATGTTGCCCGGTGTTTGAACGGATCTAACCTGCTCTAATGCCTCACGTATTGGGATAGCTTCTTGAGGTACTAAAACCATTTTTTTTGCGTGCTGCATCTTGTCAATTACGAGCAAAAACGTTAGACAACACTGTGCCTAAGATCGGCAGGAGAAGGGGTAATAAAAAGCCGCTTCCTTTTTGTACAATTACGCGCTTCTTCGTTTTCCAGCCACCAGCTTTATTTACAAGCCTCCGCAAAACTTTTTTATGCTTCGATAGGCGCAGTCGTTCGGATTTTTTTAAGGGTACACCGCCATTCAAAGTATTCAAGGCACACTCGCAAATAGATCTAACCCCGTTTTTATCTATTGAGCGTAATAGCAAGGCCCGCTGCTGTTTATGCAGATGACAGAGGGCATGTAGCAGAATTACGTTCTTTTTTCCGATAGAAGTTGTAGCCACTGTTGATGGTGCCATAGCCACGAACCGAATGATGATTATGCACTCAGTGATGATGATTTATACTTTGACTAACGAGCGCCACTGCACCGCTTCGGCACGTAAACGAAATTATGAGAGTCATCGGGGAATATACTAGTACGAAACCGGCAATTATCTGGAGTCGATTGTTTAAGGTCTAGAAGCAGGTAACCGTGGGGTTTCGCTGTTGCATCGTGATAAGCTTCTTGTAAAAATTTTGAATCTTCGGGGTATACCTGACGAGCCAGATGTGCGATCTGCGCACGATCGCGTGGATTTTTAAAAGCTACAATGTGATTCGTATTTAATGAGATATCGCGTTGACCGCGACCCTGATGGAAGATATTTTGGGTAATAAAAATTACACTTATATTTTTATGGTGGCTCCCCTTTGTAAATAAATCTACAATTTCGCGATTTGAAGATTCGCGCATTAAATCGTCAATTATCATGAGCTTTGGGCGATTGTCTCCAGCAATGTCCGAGTTTTGTGGCAGCCCCTCCAAAAATTCTATCTCCCGGCTGTAATCTTTGTAACCGTCCCGCCACTCTGAATAATAGAATAATATTCGAGCAAATTTAACGTCGGCCATGTATGAGATATGTTTCAAAAATTTGTTTACAAAGACTGTTTTGCCGCAGCCTGTCGGACCGGCGATAATAGAAGTCCATGGATGTTTCCAGCGCGGATCCATATTGGTTAGTGAGGGAATCGGGGAGTTACGAGGATATTAAAAACCGAAATTCATGATTTTCATCCATCTTTTTTATTAATAATTTTTTTTCACGGCCAAATGTTCTCATACCCGTTGTCTTCCAAGCTTACATATAAATATTCAGCAACACCGTCGCTAAACAATTGTGACACCGTTTGCTCTGAAACATATAAGAGAAAAACAATACATTTTATTGCTAGCCGCTTAGCTATTGCTTAGCCTTTTAAAGCAGAGTGACTGACATAGCCACAGTCGCTGCCGCCGCCGCCGCCGCGTTCGCCGTTACTTAGCTCATACCCGCGGAAGTTCATACGGAATAAGCTAATAGCGTATGTACCCCGGGGTTACACTGCGAATTAGCTAATATTCACAGTGTAACCGAATAAGCTCGTCATTGCGTTTACACATGCATCAGGGTGAAGCTTATTGGGATGTATGATAGGTAAGTAAAATAACAATGCTTGCAGGCAACTTTCTTCTTATTATTAATTCAAACTAATACATTAAATATTATATATATATATATTTACATGTTATTTTTTATTTTTATAATAGACACGCTGATCAGCGTAATTCGGGGTACAAGTACCACATGTATCCAGCGCCTAAAATTAAAACGTATTATTTTTTACAAAATTTACAAAAAAATCTACAAAATTTACAAACAATCTACAAAATTTACTATTCGTACTGCTTATTCTATGTAGCCGTACGGTAACGAATCGTATTCGCCCCATCTTCGCCTTTTAACGAGGACGGGCTTACACGTTTTCGTTTCGGGCCTCGTGACAACTTGGTGGTAAGCGTCTCGTCTTATGGAGTCAAACTTTACGGATATACTTGTACCAGGTTCGCGAACAAGTTTGCAGATAGATTCAAAGTTAATTTTCTGCCCGTTTTTATAATTAAGACCAATGCCTTTAACCTTGCAAGAAGCTATTTCTCTACCATCGGGGGTCTGTACCAGATATCCGTAAAATTTAGGGCCCCCTGAGACGAAACGCTTAATAAAACTACCGCTACCGTAGTCGCACAGTTCATCGGTCATATCGCCGAGAAGATTACCAAGTGGAGAGTTATATTGATTAGCCACACCACTATCGATATATATACACGAATCGGTATCGTAGTAGAGGACGCGTTTATCAAGCTGTTCGAGGTACGAGTATAATTTTAAGCGGGCCTGTGCCGTTGTGTACGCAGCGATCACAACGTTTACGTGCGGGTTTATTTCGGAGCTTTCGCGAGTTTTCTGCCAGGAAACGTACATTATATCGTCGCTGACTGTTATAATGTTGTTAACCACGCAGCTCTGGTCACACAGGAGTTCCAGAAGCCTTTGACGCGTCGCGACTACCTCGGTCTTTGGGAGGTTTTCTCGTTGTCCGAATTTACCCCAGAATGAGTTTAAGCAGAGTTTTGCAACCGACCGTAAACCAGGGTTTTTTTCGATTCGCTCACGATCCAATTGCACACCCTCGGCTTCGAGAAAACTCGCCACATACGCTTCTTTGCTTTCTTCAGTCGTACATTCCCGTGACCACCCACTGGCTTCCTGTTTTATCTTGAGCCATAAATTAATATATCCGCCGAAGAGACCTGATATTTGACTAGCCTTGTCGTATTGCTCAACGTTGTATTGCCAAATCTCTTGTACGCCCAGGATCCTGTATCCTTTTTCGATCGCTTTTTGGAGCTCGCACGACACCCATGTGCCCTCAAAAGCCCGACCATCCTCTTTATCGTGGGGGCAAGCCCCTTGATACATTTTCTCGCAGCATGTTCGACATAGCGCGAACATTAATCGATTGTGCATGCGTACGGGGAGTATCGGATGATAGAGATCGCGAGGTGGTAGCACTGTGCATCGCACGAGACCTTCGACTCTACTTAAATTATATTCAGGCCCGATTATTTGGTAAACAGAGTCGGCCGTATACACCGTGGGGTGGCCAATAGGGAAACGACCGTACTTGCAAATGTACGGATATAGCGAACAAACATCAACGTACCGAATTTTCTCATCACCGGTGGTCTCGCAATAGCTTCGTGTATTTCCCGTACGTCCTCCAAAAAACGCGTCACGAGGATTAAGAGGCTGATCTACAAGAATCGGATGTCCGTTTACCGTGTCTTTAATAAGAGGATTTCTACTCTTCATCCGCGCATACTCGCACTCCCAGATCTTATGAAGATTATATCCTAAATATTTTATACGGTTCGATGTATTTAACGTACGCAGAAAACGATCGTTCATTGTGCTACCATAAAACTCTTCCTGGCGCTTACGCGGATCGGTGTAACATTTGTCACAGCCGTGGAAAAAGCAACTCGTCTGTTGCTTTTTCCACGGCTTTTTCCATCGTCTGTGTCTGTGCGTACGTAACCATCGACACGCGTACCGTCGACTAGCTTATACTCGCGACCCCGCCCCGCATGCTCAATCTGTCTTCCGAAAGTGTACTCACACCACAGGAGCCACTCGATCGCTACTTCGGATTGCCTATCAGCGCGTCGATATCCATTTCGCGGTAGAACAGAAATTTTATTCTGCTCCAAAAATGTTCTCCTGAAAACTTTATTGCATGCGGAGGCTATGGTCACTGCTTCGGTAAACGGACATACCTCTCCGCACTCTACAAAGATTTGACGAAACGCGGTGCATGCTTTCCGAAGAATCGTTACATCAGTTTTGCAGTATGCGATGATCTCTTTCTGGAAATCGAACTTGTAACCCTCGCGACACGTTTTTTCATACCACTGCAGAAATTCCGCCCGATCCGACGCCGCCATTGTATCGGGAGTGTAGTCTGTGAGAGTTGGAAGTGGGCCCTTATAACGCTCGTTTTCTACTCTATTGAAAAGATGTGGGAACACACCTTTGAAAACACTTTCTCCTAAGCCGAAGGCTTTTGGGAGTTTACTGAGAGGCATATGGAAATAATTTAAACTGTCTATGAATCTTACGCTACCGATTCGCATCTCCATAATGCTCGTTCCTGTCGTAATTAGCCTCGGCGTCTCGTGTTTTTCCTCGACAATGTATTTTAAAATGAATTGGGCATCAAAACCCTTCGCGTTATGCGCTATGCAAATAACACCTCCGACGTTGGGTCTTTTCTTTAAAACGTACTTCACGAATTCAGCAAGCGCGTTGTCTTTGAATATTTTCTCGTCATCGGGACCGCACAGACTACACTCCCAATCATCCTCAATTTTATCCATACACTGTGTGCAGCGCTGGTGACTTACACACAGGTTTACGTCGTGACAATAGACGTTGTCTACTCCCTCGATCTCTCGTTTCTGCCGCGTTTCGAAATCGTAAAATACGAACAAGTCCGGTCGTTCCGATGCCTTTGACATTCGCAACGGGGGCATGAAACATTTATGATTTTCGGGCCTATCTTCGTTACATGTTCTGCAGAAAAAGTATCCACACTCATGTCTTGCACGATCTGGTTTGTAGATCTGCTTCAAACACGTTCTACATGTTTGCAACATATCACACAAGCGAGATTGTGTACCATGCGAACCCACTTCTTTGTGATGTCGTAGACACTCCTCACCCCGAAAGAAACGCCAACAGTCGTTGCAACGATTTTTTCGGGCATCAGAGTCACATGGAGGACTAATCTTACAGCATGGACACTTTTGACTGCATCGATGTGCTATAACGCGACTGTACGCTAGTCCGCAGGGCGTGCAGAAAAATGATCCCCCGGCTGCTTGCGCGAGATTAAGGATTAAACCGTAATGGTTTCCGTCAAGCAAAATATAGATATTATGCAAGACTTTTGGCTGACAGCGCAAGACCATACTGGTGCCGTTGAAGACGGCAGGCTCGCTACTACCAAAAGTCTCGCGTTCAAACATAATTAACGCGATCCCTTCTCGAGCAAGCAGTCGTTGGAATGCCTGAAGCTCCGGTATACCGCAACCAGTCTCCGGCACCTCTACCCCCGCCTCACGAATTAACTCTTTAGCGAGATCCTCCTGTAGCACGGACCTATTTCTGTGCACGTTGTCCCACAATTTTTGCAGGTCGCCGTGCCGTACCGCTCCGCGTTTTGCGTAAACTTTACCCACTACGATCACTCGCGGTAGGCAAAGGTTGTCGCTGTTTTTAAATTCTATCACCGATTTTTTCGCCCAAAATGCAGCCCCTTTGACATTGTTCGCCCGTCCCATCCCTACAGGCATCGAAACTATATTTGACTCGATCGTGAACGAATCGTCGATGCAAAACCCTGCCGCACTCTGCGAGACACTATTGATCACCGCAAATAAATTTTCAAAATTAAAATCGCGGATCGGCCTGTACGAAATTCCTGCTGGACCCCGTGTGAACGCGTTTGACCGAAATTGCACCCCCACCATATCCGTCGGCTCGCAACCGCTTACAATTAACGTATACAGCTCGCGAATCGCATCCTCTAACCACTCTACAATATTTGCCGTTATCGGTGGCTCGCGAATTTTGACGGTCATCACTACACCGCTCGTTTTAAATTTATTAAAATATCGTCTACTTTCGACGCGGTGTATAATCTTCGACTCACCTATTGGCATTCCATCATCGGGGCCTTATCTGCAGTCGCCTCCGTGGCTGGCGGTGTATCTTTACACCCTCCCTCCCAATACCACCACCCCCTACCTCTTCTCCTTAAAAAATCACATCTCCGTGGCAATGCTACTCGTGGAGGCACTCATTACGCCTCTGTAACTCAGAGAGTGAAGTCGATTTCCCTTGGATTTCCTCAAAATTACGAGAATAATGGACAAGCTTGCCGTTATTATGAATAACCAGCGTGTACCAAAGCGTACTCGTGTAGAAGAAACCGCCTGAAGGCCTCTAAGCAGAGTCCTGCTATCGCCAACGACATACGACTTGAACGCCTCGTGCAGTAAATCGGCTACAGTTGGTATTGAGCTAACAAACGGTGACGATTTTGCTGTGGCTGTAAAGTTCTCCAGCCATAATACCGGCACAATTTCGATCAGTGTTGCCGAATGGAGGGACTTATCCGT
Organism: Cryptus armator; assembly: GCA_963971235.1. Lineage (NCBI taxonomy): Eukaryota > Metazoa > Arthropoda > Insecta > Hymenoptera > Ichneumonidae > Cryptus > Cryptus armator. The sequence continues at coordinate 58,505 of OZ020232.1, read as the reverse complement.
ACAGATGAGTGCAATTGCATGCTGGTTCGATACTGAACACGAGCTAAACAAGGAATACGACTCCGCGCATATACAAACAACTGGGCGTATATCCGTGCGTCTCACAACGGCTTATCATGAGAAAGCCATTACCCTGAGTCTTAAGGAGAGTGGTGAACCAGCGAAAAAAGTCTCAAGAAAACTGTTCTCACCTGAAATCATCATGCAGCGGAAAACATTTGACGGTATAAAGCTGCTGAGTCCCTGCATTAATCACAGGATCCTACTGCTTTTGGCCGAACTACAACTTGTGAGAGAGGTTCGCGATACGCTGATCGTAAAAATCTGTGCGCAACTTACACAGGCTAATACTATAGACCCTACAGTGAGTGGTTACCATGGACTTGATAAAAAAAAAGTTTTAGCCGCCGAGTTGGACACTATTCAAGCTGTGTACGGTGATGTGGATGGAAAACGATATTTAATCGCTGCGGAGTTACTAGGTCTTCACCATGAATACATTTTTTGTAAAGTAATGAATCGCATGGAAGAAGAAGAAGTGGCGGTAGAACCGCAACATCAGTCTTAGAAAAATGTAATTGTAAAACTAGGCTCAATAATTTTCATCATAATTTATATATACTGTGAGGTTTTCTTGAAACTAGACAGGGCTCAGGCGCGTGCGCGTCAAAGCAGTGACTCTCCGTGGTATTGCCCACCGGCGAGAGCAGGTAGCCTGGCCCTGGGTGAGGACGGAGTAGGGAGGAGGGGACCAGGGGGGACCGAACAAGTTCGAAGTCTCGATCGCCTACTTTCGATCATATCGCAAAATTCGTCAAATTGACCGCGATGGGCCAAGCATCGTAATTAATGTATTTAAAATTATTCGGTAAATTTGTCATGCTCTATCATGCAGCCTGATGCCTTCTTTAATTGAAGGTCCAATTGAACAAAAGCAAGAACAATGAAATTAAAATAAATAATTACTAGCTCCATCGGAAGATCGATTAGTTTTTTAATTCATTTAATTAGTGCGTACTTATTTTTCTTTTTTTTTTTTCTTGCATGTTGAACATTAGAAAATTATCACTTGATATTTCAGATGAATAGCAAGTATCATTGAGCTATGCTTCGATAGCGGTTGCAATGCAATTCAACACTAATCAAGTTTAGAATCACAACTTTTGCCACACAGATTATGCAAAAAAGTCTTTCATTTGCGAGAGAGTTGAACCTTCTTTACTCGTAAAAATACCCGATAATTAAATAAACGCATTGAAAGGTAATCAGTTGTAAGTTTAGTAATAACAGTAAAAAATGTACCGTTTCTCAATTCTGACAACAATCTTGTTAAGAACGTGTGATTGGTGCACTATTAACACCATTTAAAACAGTAATATTGTTTAGTTATTTTCGTTGAATTTGTGAAGCAACAATGTGATAAGTACTTTGAGAGTGATTTATTAATCGGATCGCGACTAGGTTTCCTGTGGTATTGTGAGTTGCTGAAATCCTCAGAGCAACCATCATTAGGAACAACCATCTTGCTAAGAAACACGTCGCGTGGGTGGCTATAAAACTCTCGCACAGGTTACATTGTAAGTATTGCTCTTACAAGAAAAATAAAGTTATGTTTTAAACTTGTTAGTCGCATTTATTAAGCAACAATTTGTTGTTTATTTTGAACAACAGTAATGCAATCGAGACAAAATTAATTTTTCTGTACTATTTGTACTGTTTTAATAGGTTAAAGTCCTTTGGTACTTTGCGCGAGAACTGTCTTGATGATGAACGTGTTGCGCTTATGGCCGCGGAACTCTCTACACCAATTACTCTGAAACTATTGCTTATACGAGAATGCTGAGAAGGATGTTTTTTGCGCGTAAGAATACGAGGAAGGAAGCGAATACGAGTTACAAATTTGTAATTTGTTAATTGCATTTATTAAGCAACAATTTGTTGGTTATTTTGAACAACAATAATGTAATCGAATTGCAATTAGTTTTAATGTGTTAATTGCACCATTTCAACACGTAAAAGTCCTTTGGCACTTTTCGCTAGGAGTAATCGTCTCGCTGATAAGCGCATTGCGAGGGTGGCCGCGGAATTCTCCATACGGATTACTCTGAAAGTATTCATTCTATGAAAATGCTGAATAGGACTTTTTATGTTTGTAAAAATGCACGGATGCGTAGCATATGAGTTACAAATTTGTAATTTGTTAATTGCATTTATTAGGCAACAATTTGTTGGTTATTTTGAACAACAATAATGCAATCGAATTGCAATTAGTTTTAATGTGTTATTTGCACCGTTTCAATAGGTAAAAGTCCTTTGGTACTTTTCTCTAGGAGCAACCGTCTCGCTGATAAGACCATTGCACGGGTGGCCGCGGAACTCTCCACATCGTAGTGTAATTAACAAATTACAAATTTGTAACTCGTATGCTTCGTTTCCGTGCATTTTTACACACATAAAAGGTCCTATTCAGCATTTTCATAGAATGAATACTTTCAGAGTAATCCGTATGGAGAATTCCGCGGCCACCCTCGCAATGCGCTTATCAGCGAGACGATTACTCCTAGCGAAAAGTGCCAAAGGACTTTTACCTGTTGAAATGGTGCAAATAACACATTAAAACTAATTGCAATTCGATTGCATTACTGGTATTCGAAATAACCAATAAATTGTTACTTAATAAATGCAATTAACAAATTACAAATTTGTAACTCGTATGCTTCGTTTCCGTGCATTTTTGCACGCATAAAAGGTCCTATTAAGCATTTTCATAAAAGCAATACTTTCAGAGTAATCGATATGGAGAGTTCCGCAGCTACCTGCGCAATGCGCTTATCAGCAAGACGGTTACTCCTAATTGTTATTCCTTAATTATTTAAATATTTTTACAAATTTTTTATCAAAGAAATTAATTTTTTCATTCGCAATTATTTTTTCCGAATTAAGTACAACAATTTGAACAATAAAGGTAGAACCTTTATTGACACTTTCCATTTGATGCAATTCCCTTGTCGGTACGCGTTGTGATAAGGTCGTAATGCATGTTCACCACGCCTACCTGATAAAGTTTTAATTTAAAAAAAAATTGAATAGAATCTTCTCCATTCGAATCGATGAACTGTATTTGAAAAAAATAGTAAGAAATCGAAATTGTTATTGTTTAATTGCTTAAAATTTTTTTTTGATCATTAATTAAAAACATTAATTTTTTCATTGGCAATTATTTTTCCCATATTAAGTATAACCATTTGAACGATAAAGTTTCTATGACACTTTTCATTTGATTTGATCCCTTTATCAGTACGCGCTGTGATAAGGACGTAATGCATGTTTACTAAGCGTATTGGACAAAGTTTTGATTTTACAAGAAAATTTAATAGAATCTTTTCTATTCGAATCGATGAACTATATTCGAAAAAAAAGAGAAAATTTGAAATTGTTATTTTTTAATTGTTTAAATATTTTTACAAATTTATAATAAAAAAAATTAATTTTTTCATCCGCAACTATTTTTTTCGAATTAAGTGCAACAATTTGGCCGATAATGCTTCTATGGCACTTTTCATTTGCTTCAATCCCCTTATCAGTACGCGCTGTGATAAGGTCGTAATACATGTTTACTAAGCGTATTGGACAAAGTTTTGATTTTACAAGAAAATTTAATAGAATCTTTTCTATTCGAATCGATGAACTATATTCGAAAAAAAAGAGAAAATTTGAAATTGTTATTTTTTAATTGTTTAAATATTTTTACAAATTTATAATAAAAAAAAAAAAAATTTCACTCGCAACTATTTTTTTCGAATTAAGTGCAACAACTTGGACGATAAAACTTCTATGGCACTTTTCATTTGCTTCAATCCCCTTATCAGTACGCGCTGTGTTAAGGTGGCAATGCATTGTCAGTACGCGTATCTGACAAAGTTTTGTTGTTACAAGAAAATTGAATAGAACCTTTTCTATTCGAATTGATGAACTATATTCGGAAAAAATAGTTAAAGTTCGAAATTGTTATTTTTTAATTGTTTAAAGATTTTTATAATTTTTTTATTGCAAAAATTAATTTTTTTCTTCGCAACTATTTTTTCCAAATACAGTTCATCAATTTGAATAGAATAGATTCTATTGAATTTTCTTGTAAAAGTAAAACTTTGTCAGATATGCGTACTGACAATGCATTGCCACCTTAACACAGCGCATACTGATAAGGGGATTGAAGCAAATTAAAAGTGCCATAGAAGTTTTATCGTCCAAATTGTTGCACTTAATTCGAAAAAAATATTTGCGAATGAAAAAATAAATTTTTTTTATTATAAATTTGTAAAAATATTTAAACAATTAAAAAATAACAATTTCAAATTTTCTCTTTTGTTTTCGAATATAGTTCATCGATTCGAATAGAAAAGATTCTATTACATTTTTTTGTAAAATCAAAACTGTCCAATACGCGTAGTAAACATGCATTGCGCCCTTATCACTGCGCGTACTGATAAGGGGATCGCATCAAATGAAAAGTGTCATTGAAGCTTTACCGTCCAAATTGTTGTACTTCATTCGGAAAAAATCATTGCGAATGAAAAAATTAATTTTTGCAATAGAAAAATTATAAAAATATTTAAACAATTAAAAAATAACAATTTCGAACTTTAACTATTCTTTCCGAATATAGTTCATCAATTCGAATAGAAAAGGTTCTATTGAATTTTTTTGTAACAGCAAAACTTTGTCCAATACCCGTAGTAAACATGTATTACGACCTTATCACAGCGCGTACTGATAAGGGGATTGCATCAAATGAAAAGTGCTATAGGAACTTTATCGTCCAAATTGTTGTACTTTATTTGGAAAAAATCATTGCGAATGAAAAAATTAATTTTTTTAATTACAAATTTGTAAAAATATTTAAACTAAGAAATAACAATTACCCGTTTCCACTAACTTTGCCCAAATAATCCTGTGTTATTTGCACCGTTTTAGTAGTTGAAAGTCCTTTGGTACTTCTCGCTAGGAGTAACCATCTCGCTGATAAACGCGTTACGTGGGCAGCCGTAAAACTATCACACGGATTACGCTGAAAGTATTGATTCTTCGATAACGTAATTATTTGACAATAATTTATGGGTTATTTTGAACATTAGTTTTTCTGTATTATTTGCCCCGTGTTAATAGGTGAAAGGCTTGTGGTCCATCTCGCTAGGAGTAATTAACGTGCTGATAAACGTTTTACGTGGGCGACTGCGGAACTTCCACACCGATTATACTGAAAGTACCGCTTCTCCGAAAATACCGCGGAGCTTTTTTATTTACAACTATCTAAGAAATCGGACTCAATGAGTAAGCCGTCCGCAACTTGTTAATTGCATTTAGTAAGCAACAATTTGTGTGTTGTTTAGAACAACAATAAACAACAACAAATTATGGGCTGTTATTATAAATGATCAGCAATTAAATTGGTTTAGTCTCATTCAACTACTTGCAACTTTTTAAGTACAAAGTCCCGCCCAACTTTTCTTACAAGCAATACTTCCAGCGTAATCTGTATGGAAGTCACCACACACGCAACGTGTTTATCAGCAGGAGCATTACTCCCAGCGAAATGTAACAAAGGACTTTCACCTCTTCTAACGGCGCAAATAATACAGAAAACGCATTACGATTCGATTACATTATTGTTGTTCAAAATAACCCATAAATTATTGTCAAAATATTACGTTATCGGAGAATCAATACTTTCAGCTGTGACGGGTTTTCTAGACTTCAAGCGCAACACTAAACTTTACTCAAAAATACTTCAAAACTCAAAAGGAGCGAAATCGAAACTCAAACAAAACGCGAATTCGAAAACTGATGTCACCTTCGGCCGTCCACCCTCGCGGATGCATCGGCGTCCCGGTGGGCGCCAGTTAATTTTGTTTCACCGGTATTAACAACCGGACTAAACTGGAGGTCGGTGGAACGGCGACTCCGCAGGGTTAATTTTTTGTTTCGCCGGAATTACCAAACCGGGCTAATCTGGAGGTCGGTGGAACGACGACCTCCGCAAGGACGAAACGAACGACACAACAAAACGGAAACGAGAACTAACGTCGATGCATTCGCGAGAGCGAACGGTTGCGGAAATGCACGGTTGCTCAGGATGCGGGTTATGGTAGAAGGGTCGCGATCCGAGGTTAATAGAATAGCACACGAGAAACGTTAATCGAGAACAAAGAATAATACTTTGGCTAAGAAGCCACGAGATCGCACGCACGCGAGTCGCGAGCACTCAGCCGATCGATAGATCGAAGCGAGTCAAGCGACCGCGAGCGCGACGCGAGAACGATAGCGTCGATAAATCAAAAACTCACCGAAAGCGCGTAATTTATCCAAAAAGTACCGGGAACTGCATCTGACGATGCCACGAGAACTCACCCATATGCACTATAACTCGAGAACGTTAATAATAACGCATCAATCGAATTATCAACTCGGAAAGAATTCCTTTCGAAATTCTGCCGAGGATAGCACACACGAAACACACGAGTCGACGATACTCGAACGAGACAAGACAGTAGATATACAAGGCCGGTTCTAACTCAACTCGATCTGCGCATGCGCGAGTCGGTGAGTATCGGTCGGCAGGAGGGTCGGCATCGGTGGGTGGTGGGTGGGAGGGAGGTGGGCGGGAGGGAGGTGGGTGGGTGGGTGGTAGGTGAATTTCAGGTGTGTGACAGGTGGGTGATGGGAGGTGGGTGGTGGGAGGTGGGTGGGTGGGTGGTGGGTGGTAGGTATTGCAGAATCGGTGTTTACCGATATTCTAGCTTAGTCTCGAACCCCTCAGCTTGAATGAGTCCTTCAGTGGGTGGTGGGGGTGGGAGGTGGGTGGGTGGTGGGTATGGCAGATTCGGTGTTTATCGATATCTTAGCTTAGTCCCAAACCCATGATCTTGAATGGGTCCTTCGGTGGGTGGTAAGTGGGTGGTGGGAGGTAGGTGAGTGGGTGGCGGGAGGTGGGTGGGTGGGTGGCGGATGATTGAGAGGGGTAACGAACTGCTAGCCTCGGAGCGTATCGTCGGCCATGCATTCCATGACATATCAGTTATCACCTATGACTTAAATAAACAAATATAAATAAACACTGCGGTGGTAAAATCGAAGGCGCGTCAAGTGAGTGCCCGAAGAGTCAAGCCCTTGTTCTCAGTTGATATGATGATTATGTATACAACGCTTTTCAAACCCCTAGATCTTTTGTCGCATTTAAAATTTATGATTGTGATAAAAATTCATAAACAAATGATGTTTAGAACAGTCGGACTTAATGAATGCTCGATGAGTCAGGCCCTTGTTCTCATGGGTGGCGGTGGGTGATTCGAATAACGAACTACATAGCATGAAAGTGTATCATCTAACGGATACTCGGAGGAAATTTATCGCTTTCGGTTTAAATATTAAATACGGTCGAATACTAGTCGAGTGAGTGTGGAGTCAGGTTGCGAATGACCTGCGAGGAAAAAAATTTCCGAATGTATGAAATACATGGTGCGCGTCACCCGTGGCGTTAAAACCTTTTCAAGTGGATGCTCTAAGCGTGCTGTCTTCGGCTTTCATCCTCGCATCGTCGAAGATGTCGAACAATAACACTATGTAGGTGCAGTGCCACGCTGTAGCCTGTGCAATGCTTTGTCTTTTACTCTTTTTCACGTGCAGTGGAACACGAGCCCCGAGCCCTTAACTAAATGGTATACAGATGTGTACATTGAAACTGCTTAAGAGTTACAGGACGCCAAGCGCCACAACTCGGAGTGTTTTCGCTTTGAGATATTTATGGCACTTTCGATACACTGTGTACGTGCACAAGAATGTTCTGGACTATCGAAGATATTGACGAAGATCTTGTTACATCTCTCCGATGGTGACACGAGTAGTTTTCTTGAGGTTTGTAGAGTGGGGCAAAGTTATAATATCTTTGATTTTTAGTTCAGTCGCTCAGTCTGTATTCATCCTCTCGCATTGAGTTGCATGTGATGCACAATCATTAGTAGCTCACAGTTTTTCGTATGTGTTTAATCCACGTAAAAAATGGATTCGAAAAAATGCAAAAAGCTTGTCGCGATTATGCAAAGCGCGTATTCCACTCTCCGGGACAAATTTTCGCGCGCTGAGGCGCGGCGGTGGATAAAATTCGGTAATGAAAATGTAAATCTCCTTCGCAAAATTTTACGGAAAAGTACGTTGAAAATTGGCGAAAAAATCAGGATTCAAACGACGATAGTTGAATTATTGTCTTTGTCGGCGAAATTCAAAAAACGTGGTACCGGTGCGAGGGTGGAAAAAGTGCAGTGGGCTGACACAGAGACAGCTTTCCGGAAAAGAATACGAACTGGCGTAGTCATCAATCTACAACACAAGGATCTCGCAGATTTTCTGGATGATGCAAAGCGTCTCATTATTGCACGAGTAAAGAGACTGGTCCACGGAACATCGAAGAAGAGGGGGCGCAACCTGAAAATTAACGTGATCTTGGCGTGTAAATTCGAGGTTTCGAAAAACGACGAAATCATCGAGGAAAATAAATTCTTCAACACGAGGAATGAGGCAATTCTTCGCTCAACGGATTTAGATCGATGGTTCAGAGAACACGTGAAGGAGAACTTATTAACAAAAGTTGAAGAGTTCGAGGAAAAAGAATCCGGCTGGACCATGAGGGAAATTTCCAATCTCGTTGTCAACATGAACAAGTACGTTCCGCTGCGAGGGGGATTATCTACATACATCGCAGTTCCAAAGGATATTCAACGGAAACGCGCCGTAGTTAATATCAAGAGCAACGATCCGTATTGTTTTTTGTAGGCAGTGACAGCGGCTCTTTCACCACCGACGAGGAACAGTGAGCGAACAAGTTCATATCCACATTTTAGTGCAGTGCTAAATTATATGGATTTTACTTATCCGATGCGAGTGCGTGACATTCCACGATTTGAGAAGGTAAATCGACTCTCATTTAATGTTTATGGTGTAGAAAGTAAGAAGCGTAAATCGCAGATCGTGCCAATTTATTTGAGTAAGGAAAAATCGAATCGCCGTACGATACATATGCTCATTTTAGAGAGTAACATTGAGCCGAATGATCAAAATGTTGCGATCCATCACTTCGCATGGATAAAGAATTTATCGCGACTAGTTAGCTCACAAATATCTCGTCACGATAAAATGACTTGGCTATGTGACAGATGTCTGTGTCACTTTCAAACGCAGCGCTCATTGGATAATCACCGAGACGATTGCTTTGCTATAAATGGTTGCAAAGTTATTCTCCCCGAGGAGGAAACAAAGTTAAATTTCAAAAATTTTAAAAATAAAGAGGACGTTCCATTCGCAATTTACGCGGACCTCGAGTGTCTTCTTAAGCCAGTTCCACCGGGAATTAATTTGAGTTACCAAAAACACGTGCCTCATAGCGTAGGATTTTACGTTCACTGCACATACTCCGCAGCAATCTGTGAGTATAAGTCTTATCGCGGCGAAGATTGTATTGAATGGTTTATGCAGGAGCTGCGAAAATTAGCAGACTTTTTCACTCGGCAATTTGTTAGTGTGAAGCCGATCGAGAAACTTAGCGTTGTCCAGCGTCGTGAATTTGAAGAAGCTGCAGTATGCCACGTGTGTGAAAAACCATTCGAGGGTGATGCGAGCGAGATAAAAGTTCGAGATCACTGCCACTTTACAGGAAAATATCGAGGTGCTGCTCATAACGCATGTAATTTAAATTATAAAAATTCTCACGTTGTATCTGTCGTGTTTCATAATTTGTCGGGTTATGATTCGCATTTTTTGATAAAAGCATTAGCAACAGAATTTGAGGGATCGGTTCAACTTCTCCCCGTCAATAAAGAAAAATATATTTCATTCACGAAACAAGTCAAGAATACAGTAGTGCATTATCGATTTCTTGACTCATTCAGATTCATGCCAAGTGGTCTCGAACGATTAGCCTCGTACCTGGATGCCGGGGAAAAAATTATTACGCGGAAGCATTGTAAGAGTCTCGATGAATTCACGTTATTGAGCAGAAAAGGTGTTTTCCCGTACGATTACCTGAGCAGTTGGGATAAACTCGACGAAACAGAATTGCCTTCGAAAGATGACTTGTTTTCTCAATTAAATAACACTGAAATCAGTGAAGACGAATATGCACATGCATTGAATGTTTGGCGCGAGTGTAAAATCAAAACTTTGGGTGAATATTCGGATTTATATCTGAAGACTGACGTTCTGCTTTTAGTGGACATATTTGAAAACTTCCGACGCAACTGCAAAACGACGTATGCTCTAGATCCCCTTCATTATTATACTGCGCCCGGATTGGCGTTCGATGCGATGCTAAAGTGTACAAATGTTGAGCTCGAGCTGCTAACCGATGTAGAGATGCTCTTATTTATCGAAAAAGGTATCCGTGGGGGCGTTGCACAGTGTTCGAATAGGTATGCGAAAGCGAACAACCGATACATGAAAAATGATTTTAATCCGGACTTGGATGAATCGTACATTATGTATTATGATGTAAATAATTTGTACGGTGCAGCAATGAGCGAATCGCTACCCTATGGGTCTTTCGAGTGGGTCGAAGATTTTGAAAGTCTCGACATAGGGAATATCGCGGACGATGCTTCGGTCGGTTATATTTTGGAGGTCGATTTCGATTATCCGACAGCGTTACACGCAAGACACAAAGACTTACCGTTGTGCGCGGAACATTTCACGCCGCCTGTGCCAGGATGTAAGAATTCGAAACTCATGACGACGTTATTATCGAAGACAAGATATATAATTCACTATCGCAATCTCAAGCAGTGCATCGCTTTGGGTTTACAGATAAAAAAAATTCATAGAGTGTTAAAATTAAAACAATCGCCATGGCTGAAAAAGTACATTGACTTGAATACAGAGTTGCGTCAAAAAGCTACCGATGAATTTGCAAAAAAAATTTTCAAGTTAATGAATAATTCTGTCTTCGGAAAAACGATGGAAAATCCGAGAAAACATCGTGAAGTTAAACTTGTTACCAGGTGGACTGGAAGATATGGCGCGCGGTCTCTCATAGCAAAGCCTACGTTTCATAGCTGTACCGTATTTGATAATGATATGCTGATTATAGAGTTGGATAAGCCATCGGTAAAATTTTACAAACCGATTTATGCTGGATTTACGATTTTGGATCTATCGAAGATATACATTTATGATTTTCACTATAAATATATGAAAAATAAATTCGATAACAGCGCTAAACTATTGTACACCGATACAGACAGCCTTATTTATCACGTTACAACTCCGGATATTTTTGAAACTATAAAGAGCGATATTCATAAATTTGACACGTCTGACTATCCGGAAAACAATGAGTATGGAATCCCGTTAGTGAACAAGAAAGTAGTAGGTCTCATGAAAGACGAGAATAATGGGAAAATTATGACAGAATTCGTGGGTTTGAGAGCGAAATTGTACTCGTACAAGGTTCAGGACGATGAACGACATAAAAAACGCGCAAAGGGTGTCAAAGCGTCGACATTGAAAACAATATCATTTTGCGATTATAAAGAATGTCTTTTTAATCAACGAAATTTGATAAAGAGACAGTGTCTAATTCGTAGTCGAAAACACGAAGTCGAGACAATTAAGCAGAATAAGCTAGCTTTAAGTTGGAACGACGATAAATGAATGTTGCAAAATGGTTCCACCGATACGCTGCCTTGGGGCTATAGACAATAGGAAATATATATTTAGTGCATAACAATGTATATATTGTATTATAAAAAGATACAGTAGTGATGCAAATGTATATCATATTCTTATAAAAGTTACATTAGCGATTAAAATGTATATATCATATTCTTATAAAAAAATAAAGTTCCACTGTTTTTATTGTAAAAATTATCCATCTATCACCAAACATCACTTCATTTTTTTATTCTTCCGGCTCCATATCGACTTCCTCTTCAATTTCATATTCCTCCTGATTGTCACCATCATTATCTTCTTCTTGTTCTTCTTCTTCTTCTTCTTCTTCTTCTTCTTCTTCTTCTTCTTCTTCTTCTTCTTCTTCTTCTTCTTCTTCTTCTTCTTCTTCTTCTTCTTCTTCTTCTTCTTCTTCCTCTTCTTCTTCTTCTTCTTCTTCTTCTTCTTCTTCTTCTTCTTCTTCTTCTTCTTCTTCTTCTCCCATCTCATCTAGGAGCATACATATCTCATTCTTTTCATTAAATCTCCAGGAAGCCGCTTCGATTCGCTTGCGCTCTTCTGGCGTTGTCGATGCAAAGCTCGAAACCGAATCCGAATCCGAACTTGAGTCCGCGAGCATTCTTCCCCGTGCTTGCTCATTTGAGATATACAACTGCTCATGCATATGAAATAGTTCCTCCAATTCCTCCTCCACGGGGGGTAGTTTTCGCTGAAGCTGTTGAGTCCAACCAGGCCCGTGCAAGGTATATCGAAAATAGCTTGTATTTGCAGCGGTGGCAACGGTGGCGGAGGTAGAGGCGGCGGCGGCGGCGGCGTCGGAGGTAGAGGCAGCAGCGGTTGAGGTGGAGGCAACAGCAGTGGGGTTGGCGGTGAGCGGCGACTCGTTCTCATGGTTTACGCGCGGTCGTTTCCTTTGGGGCTCACCCGTAGATGGGTATATCCACCCCTTGGTATCAGAGTCAGTCTCACTATCACTATCACTATCATAAAATGTATATTGACTCACTGTTGACTTGCGGGCCCTCAATGCACTCACAGCCGCACCGCGAATATCATCACACATATAGCCATTATGGAATGCATCGCGAATTTCACTAATCCTTGCCAAGCAAAAAACTCTTTGTAGTATACGCAGAACTGCATCTCGTGATATATACTGCAACATGGGCAGTTTTTCTTCCGGCCATCGACGATTCAGAAGAGCGTTCCTCCGTATGAGGAACATCAAAAGCGCGTACACACTCACAAAGCTAAGGCTGCCCAGAGTCATTGTAATTCAATAGTTGCTCTTACGCGGGTGAAAAAGAACTGAGCTCTGCTACTTTTCGAAAAACTAAGCCTCAAAAGATTTTTTCAAAGAGTGGGGGAATGGGAGTGAAACTATGAAGTTTTCAATGATGCGCAATTTTCACTCTGCGAGGAGTGACACATGTTTAAAAGTGAGAGCGAGAATTATGCGAGAAAACAATGCTTCCACAGACAGTACGCAGACCATGTGCACGCCATCAGAATTTCTTAAGAAAGGGCTCATCACATTTTGTCATGAGAAAGGGTCTTTCTGGGGTATAGAGTACGCAGGGGGTCATCCAAAATCTTTATGGTGCGTGGAAAAAATGTTTCCAGAGCCGGTGCATAGACCATGTGCATCGACCTGAGCTCGAAAGATAGGATCATTCTCGCTTTCCCACTTTCACATTCGGAGAGTACAATATAATTATAATACATTATTATTTTCACAAGTCTGATTTATTAATCCAACTATTGTGCGAGTTATCAAATCCGAGCCATTTCACATAAAGTTTGTCGAGTCGTTTTTTCAACACTTTTTCAACTAAATAAATATCGGGGTGTTTGACGGCGAGTAGCTCTTGCTCATAGAAACCGCCGGCAATCGGTTTATTCTCATAGTCTCTTAGCCTGTACGTCACAGGCAAAGTATTCATTATTCGAGATATCGTAAATATTTCCGTTGTCCAGTTGGGTGTATAGCCTTTCGCAAAAATATTTTTATATTTACTAATTCCAACTTTTTCACCAACTTGAAACTTTGGCTTTCTGGTATATTTAATTTGTGGTTGATCGTACGCAGTATGCAGAAGATTTTTCTCATGTTTAGCGCATACGTCTTTTGGCCTCATTCTAATAGTACGATGTACTGTGGTGTTGTATTCGAAAAGCAACTTGTCTATAATATCAATCCACTTATAACTTCCGCGAAGACTAAACTGTTTCCACATTTTATTTTTTATTGTTCGATTGAAACGTTCGCAAATCGATGCTTTCAAGTTGCTAAATGTCGAATACAAATGAATTTTATATTGTTCCATGAGAGATTGAAAATTTGAATTGTAAAACTCTCCACCATTATCCACATGTAATTTTGATGGTTTTCGCCCCTGAATAAGTACAGACTTCATTGCAGTTGTTGTATCTTTTCCTGTCTTGCTCTTCATTGGTACAGCCCAAGCGAATTTCGAGAATATATCGATGACGGTAAGTAGATACTTGTATTGATTGTTTTTACTGGCGTAAGCTGACATATCGACGAGATCGGCTTGCCAAGTCTCATCGAGGCCTCGAATATCCACATGACGACGAGGATAGTTCCGTCTAGCTGATTTATGTAGCTCTGCCACTAGTGTTTCTTTGTGCGCGCTTATTATCAATAACGTTTAGTCTAACGTCCACGTCGGCAATGGCCTTTGAGTTTCGTGTAGCTAAGTCTTGTACTGTTTCGAGGTTGATATTTACAGTTCTTATGATATCTTGCATTGTTGTCTCAAGCCCCTGAACCAATAGTAGATTACTGTCATTCATTTCTTTTCGTAAAATCTTCACGGTAGTATGTACTTTGCGATGCAAGATGTTTAAGGTTGCAGCATCGTCTTGCTGTTCCGGAGTGGCAACGTTGCTGAGTCTTTTGTTTTCCATATCATAATGGCCGTCCTCGGTTAATTTAAATCCAATACCGGGATCACCGGGAACGCCTGGATTACCGGGGCGACCGGGAAGGCCGCGATTTTTTACACCCGCGCTCTTATCGAGCTGTCGTCCAAACACATCGACACTCATCTTGCGAATGTTTAGAATCTCGATAGGTGATGAGTTAATATATTATCTCAGCCTCCCGTAGTTCCTCTATAATTGACATAATTTCGTTTCCATGAGAGGAGTTGCCAGCTGCTTGTGATGCTAAGAGTAGACGAAGCCGATTCACTAGCTCGTTTGGATCATCCCAATAAACATAATCTACCTTAACATCTTTTTGCATAACTTTATATTGAGATATACCTTTTCCAGTGTATTCAACATCGTTTAAAATTTTTGCAATATAATTGGTGAATTTGAAAGTTTTATTCACGCGGATCGCTTCTCTATTTTTGTAATACTTCTTATGCGCATTTGTTCCGATAATTATATCCTTATAATTTTTCATATCATCGACGCTAATATGAGCAACATTGGGCTGTTTTTTAAACAACAGTTCGATAAGTCCGATTGTTTTTCCATAGCTAACATCTCCTATTTGAATAGAAGTAGCGTTAAAATTTATCGGTGAGTCTCCAATCATTAACCTATCATTAGCAAGATTTCGCACCCCATAAGAAATATCTAAATCGGCCGTTCTATTTGATCGTAACAATGCGAGATATTCATTTATTAATTCATCTACTTCAGCATTTGTCTGGACGATTCCATTATCATCATCGTCATCATCGCTATTAATGTATTCAGTATCGTCGCCATATGCCGACTTGAAAGAAATATCCTGCTCGTTGTCATCGTCATCGATAGATTCACGTTTCACTATTCCACTCGTTCCGGCTCTTTCGACAATATTGCCCCCAGCTTCATAATTTATTTCACCCCTAATTTTATCTTTACTTTCATCCTTAATTTCATTCTTAATTTCATCCTTAATTTCTTTCTTCAATAGTGCCGTATCATGATTTTTCCTTGTGTGAGACGCATTCACTAATTTTTCCAATGGATTCACGAGTGGTTTAAAGACTTCTTGCATCGTCTGTTCATTGGCCTCGCGGCCAGTTTTCAACATTTTATGTTTTCGTCGAATTGCATCGCTGGCTTTGACGATTTTACGCAAAACGTCTTGTTCTCTAGAAATATTTTCACTCGTCATGTTGCCGCAGCTGAGTCGCGGATACTACTGTTTAAAGATTGACTAGTAATAGAATATTTATTACTTATCGATGCACGCGAAACAGTCAAACCCTTTCCTATATCTACCTCGATCAAGATCACTATCCTTGTCAATCATAATAAATCCATACTTATCGGTCCAGCATGCCGAGCATAAATTTTTGAACTCAGCGTAAGGCATATCAGTGTTTACATGATCATTGTATATATGCTTGAGATTCATTTCATCTTGATTAAATAGTACCAGGAGGTTGGCGTTATCACGGACGAGATGCTTCGGAATACGTGCATATGTCTGACAGAGATAGAATGAATCAACGTGCTCATGTCTACCCATTGAAAAATATGCTCGAATATTATCCTGTTTCTCGCATGCTACATCATCGAAAATAAATATTGAGTTCGGTCGAGCCTCGCCTGGTGGCACCACTTGTTCATTCTCGTTGAAGGGAAAATATTCAACACCGCCTACAGACTCAAGCAGTTTTTCTAATAACTTATACTTTGGCTGCTTAAGAGATTTTGAGTATATATAAATATTTTCAAATCGCAATCCATTGGGATGAGTGATGAGCGTAAGCAACGCATTACCGCAGAACCTGCGGGTTTTGCCGCAGTTTGATGGCCCGCAGAACACTGCACGAACGGTATTTGGTAATAAATTACCATGACGTTTTGCAATCTTTTCATTCTCCACAAACTGATCGAAATTGATCACAGGTAAATTGGTAGATTGTGTCTTGAACTTCATCCCGATGCAGACTAACGAAAAACCTTATAAATAATCGTTTATATATAAAAATTTCCTCAGTGACTCATGAGTCTTCAGATGGATAAGATCGTGAGGAAACGTGCTAAAAAGCGTGGTAAAGGCTTGGTTAACAGTCTTATCAATAATCTCCCTGTTGAATTACATCTGCCCGGTTATCAGTACTGTGGACCAGGAACAAAGCTATCGAAACGTCTTGCACGGGGTGATCCGGGAATTAATCCGCTCGACGCAGCCTGTAAGGAGCACGATATCGCTTATTCGAAAAATCGAGAAAATCTCGATGCTCGAAGCGCTGCGGACACGGTATTGGCTGAGCGCGCTTGGAAACGCGTGCGCGCCGCTGACGCTAGTGTAGGTGAGAAAGCAGCCGCGTGGGCCGTTACTAACATAATGAAAGCTAAACGAAAATTTGGTATGGGCTCGAAGAAAATCAACAACGTTGGACTTGGAAAGATAATTGGAGCTGCTAAGAAAGCGATGATTCATAGTAATGATTCACGCGTTGTCATTAAAACAGCTCTTAGGGGTGCTCGCGAAGCTTTGAAAAAAGCAGGCGACAAACGTAAAGTACTCACACCCCGAGTACTACCTGTGCCAAATAAAATAGGTGGTTTTCTGCCATTTCTCGTGCCCATTTTCGCGGGACTTAGTGCCGCTGGGGCATTGTCAGGTGGTGCGGCCAGTATAGCTAAAGCTGTTACCGCCGCTCAAGCGGCAAAACGAGAATTGGAGGAGAATAAGCGACATAATCAAACCATGGAGGCTATTGCGTTGGGTAAAGGCTTGCATTTAAAGCCCTACAAAAAAGGTTTCGGACTTCATATTGCATCAAAAAACGGAAAGTGACGCTACCACACCGAGCACTAACTGACACCGACCTATTAAAGTATGCAAAAATTATGGAAATTCCACACTTTCGCGGAGTTTTTATGCGAAACGATTTACCGACGAGTGGTCCATTCAAACGGGAGTCTGCAATTATCAATCTGGACGATAAGAATGGAGCTGGTACACACTGGGTCGCATACAAAAAGATTGATAAAAACGTTATATACTTTGATAGTTTCGGTGATCTTCAACCACCGGTAGAATTTGTCAGTTATGTACGTGTCGGTAGCGTGAAATATAACTATAACCAATATCAGACATATGATACTATAGAATGCGGTCATTTATGCCTTAAATTTCTTTGTAATCAACTAAACCGTAAGGTAAAATATTGTCTATATAAACACTAACCATGATACTTCACCCTCAGTTCTATATCAGTCAGCATCATGAATGATACTCTTACATTGACCATATCTGGAACTTCTTCTATTCTCGAAGCTCAATATTTCCCACCTATTGAACTTTCCGCGGATAAAAACTATGCTCTGGGACTGGTTGAATTGCTAACCTTCAACTCAATTCCCAATATAGACGTCGATAATAATAAACTTCATATTGGCGGAGAAGTAATAAGTATTCCAACTGGTAGCTATGAAATTGAGGATATTGAGAATTATGTGAAACCTATCCTGATCGGTAAGAATATTACTATCGATATTAAACCAAATAATAATACTCTACGCAGTGAAATTAGGTGTGATCATGATATAGATTTCACACCGAAAGATTCTATTGGTCGGTTACTAGGATTCACACAACGCATCTTGACAGCTAATAAAAACCACGAGTCTGATCTTCCTGTAGCCATTCTCAAAGTGAACGCTTTAAGAGTTGAATGCAGTCTTACAACCGGCGCTTATATCAACGAGCGAAAAGTACATACTATTCACGAATTCTTCCCATTTGTGCCGCCTGGATATAAAATTATCGAAGTACCATCACACGTTATATATCTCCCTGTTCTCCACAAGATAATTGATCATATTCAACTGCGAATAGTAGATCAGGATGGGAATTTAGTTAATTTCCGCGGGGAAGTGATAACAATTCGGTTGCATATTAAATCTCAATAATAATGGCTATAGTTTTTAACCGAAAGCCTAGCAATTATAATAAGCCGTCATGTGCGCGGCAGATCAGTCATCGACTAGCTCCCAAGGTGCTAACACATCAGAACGTGCAACTTCTGAAAAATCTGGGCCTCAAGGTCAAGCAACGCGGAAAAAAATTGTAAAGCGATATTTACTCCGCGTATTTTGTATCTGCTGCTGGCGAATACGATGGACGAGGAAATAGTCAATATTCAAGCACCCATCGTCTGACGAATCCATAACACACTGCGAGATTCATGCTCATCAGCCTTACGCGTCATCATCTTTCAACAACAGTGATGAGATACGTATTGCAGTTCAACATCAAGATCTCAGCTTGCTCCCCAGCAAGAGTTCGCTTCACATAAGTGGAAAGCTCATCAAAGCTGATGGATCCGCAGCTGCCGCTTCTACAAATCTCGTGAACAATGCAATTTGTCATTTGTTTGAGGAAGCTCGATATGAGCTGAATGGTATCGAAATCGATCGAAACAAAAATGTTGGTCTTACGAGTCTCATGAAAGGATTTGCATCTCTACGTCACAGTCAAACTTCAGTAATGGAAAATACTGGTTGGCTTGATGTCGAAGAAAGGAAATCACTAACTAATTCGGGTTATTTCGATGTCTGCATACCGCTCAGCTTGATATTTGGCTTCGCCGAAGATTATCATAAGATTGTCGTCAATGCCAAACATGAGTTGATTCTCGCACGATCGAAAAATGATCTCAATGCAGTTATTCAAACAGCAGCGGAAGAATTTAAAATTGCTCTACATAAAGTAGAATGGCTTATACCATACGTATCAATTTCCGATCAGCGGAAAATACGGCTACTCAATTTTATAGCCAAAGATGCTCCAATCCCCATGAGTTTTCGTACATGGGAATTGTACGAGTACCCTCTACTCCCCGCCACTACGAAGCATGTATGGACCGTTAAGACATCTTCTCAATTGGAAAAGCCGCGATATGTAATTCTAGGCTTTCAAACGAAGAGAAAAAATAGTACTAACAAAAATGTTAGTAATTTCGATCATTGTAACATCAGCGACGTGAAATTGTACTTGAATTCACAATGGTATCCTTATTGCAACCTGAATCTCGATATTAATCAAAATCAGTACGCTTTGCTATATGAAATGTACGCAAATTTCCAAACTAGTTATTACTGTAAAGAAGCTGAACCATTGCTAAACAAGGAAAAGTTTTTGAATTATGCTCCACTCATTGTAATTGATTGTTCAAAGCAGAACGATACTCTTAAGTCTGGACCTGTTGATATTCGTCTCGAATTTGAAGCTAAGACCAATTTTCCCGCCGGAACATCGGCATACTGTCTAATATTGCACGATCGAATAGTCGAGTACAATCCAATCAGCGGCGGGGTAAAAAAGTTGGTATAAAAGCCACTTCCATATGGGAAATCAAGTTAGTATTAATCAAGATGGACTTCGTCGTCGACGTTCAGGGGTTCAAGAAACCGATTGACGAGTTTGTGCTGAAAGAAATATCAATCCTTGAACTTGCTCAAGACATAGCTGATCCTATAACATTGCTCGTTAAACCGCCATGCTCATGGGCCGAACTACCAGCGAAATACAAATGTATGAATTCGTGGCTACAACGCAATTTCCATGGGATGTCCTGGAAGTCTGGAGAAATGTCTTACGAGGGGGCCATAAGTTTCGTTCGCGCTATCTTGACACTTGGAACAACTGTTTTCGTAAAGGGCTTGGAGAAAAAAAGATGGCTGGATCGCATCATGATCGGTACATCGGTGTCCGTTGTCGATTTGGAATCGCTGGAGTGCCCATCGTTGCGTAAACTGTCAACTGCAATACCCGCCATAAGATGCCCACATCATCCTAATCTCTTGCTCAAATATAACTGTTCCAATGGAAATGTGAAATCTTTGAAGACTTGGCTAATGCATATAAGGCGTAATGTAGACGAATGAAGGTTTTGTAAAGAAATAAAACTGATTTACATATATGCGTTTTTATTATTTGCGTAGAAAACTTTTTACAATCCAAATCAAAACTTATGTTATTAATACTGTATTATACGATGATGATATATGAAAACTCTTATTCTACATAATGTTCGATTTTGGCTGTCACACACACACACACAAACATGACTGGGAATATCACACAACTTGGAATGTCACACTGTTGTATTTTCCACCGTGATATGTCATGCGGAGATGATTCTTCTGCGACGATTCAACCATCTGCATGAAGAGCGCGTGATCGTCCTCGAAAACTTTTGCCAGTCGCGCCGGTAGGAAGACAGCGAATTCTCCATTGAGCTCAGCGACGACTCTTTTCCCGAATTTCGTTACCACGAATTTTAGATTGCTGATCGGATGTTCTTGCTGAATTTCCAGCTCCATCAGCTTCTTCGTTGGAAGGAATTCCGGCATCTTGCCCACCTTGTTGATGGCTGATAGATCCATTTTCGAGGATTTGAATGTTGTCGAATGTCTTCAATACGAAGCGCAAGTCTGATCTCGTACGAATCAGATTTTGTACTTCTTTGATATTATTCAAGAGTAGTTCGGTGCGTAGTTTTAGCTCACGACGATTGCTTTGCATACAGTCTTTGCTCTGCATCACGTCTTTGAATGGTACAATTTAAGCTTCAGCATCAGATTTTGTATCGTCGCACTGCATCACCCCCACCAGGAAATATCATCCATAACTCCGCCTTCTTCTTCTCTAACCCTATCAGCAACGAAAATTCGATACTAACGAATCACAAGTTTTGCTATTGTTTCTTTATGACTCACTCGTTGCATGGATCACCGCTTTAGAACGACACTTTTCACATTGCAATCGACGTGGAGCTGGCCCATCAACGTGGGTTCTCATATCTGGTGTATTCCAATGCTCCATGCACGGTAGGTACAATGCTACTTCGGGATCAGCACGGAGATGTGCGGGTAATCGATCCCACAGGAGATGAATTTGTGTCCCCCAATATTTGAGAAGTTTAGACTTCGAAATAGTCTTCAGCTCAGCCTTAGATAACTCCCATGGATTTTTAACATAACGAATGATGGGTGTTGCATTAACTGCATTCATCTTGCCGTTAAATTATAGACTGAACTATAAACGTTGCCCATCGAGAATATTTTTCTTTGAATATTCGGTGAAATGCACGCACGATGTTTTGTTTATTTAAGATTTCCCCCTACAATAAATTCTGAGAACAAGGATCCGATTCATTGCTCATGCTTTAGATGTGAATGTTTTGTTTATAAATTCTTATCGCAATCATAAATATTAAAGGGTGACAAGGGGGTATAGGGTGTACAAAGAACAAGGGTCTGACTCATGGTGCATTCATTGGCTATGACTGTTCTATTCAGCATTTGTTTATAAATGTTTATCACAGTCATAAATTTTCAAGAGTGACAAGTGGAATAAGGGACTTGAAGTGTTTGTATACAATATCATAGGCGATAATTGACGACTCTTGGTGTAGCGACAGGCGATACATTTCAAGGCTAGCAGTTCGTTACCCGACCCACCACCCACCCCCACCCACCGCCCACCGAGAGGATCTCATTGAAGGAGAGTGGGTCGTGTCCGAGCTACAATATCGATAAATACCGATTCTGCACCACCTACCACCCACCCACCCACTACCCACTACCACCCACCCACCTCCACCCACCATAAGAAGCTCGTAGATAGTTTGAGTCTAAGCTAGAATATCGGTAAACACCGATTCTGTAATACCTACCACCCACCACCCACCCACCCACCTCCCACCACCCACCTCCCATCACCCACCTGTCACACACCTGAAATTCACCTACCACCCACCCACCCACCTCCCTCCCACCCACCACCCACCGATGCCGACCCTCCTGCCGACCGATACTCACCGACTCGCGCATGCGCAGATCGAGTTGAGTTAGAACCGGCCTTGTATATCTACTCAAGACGTACGAACACGAGAGCGATATCGGGATCCACGGCAACTCAAGCGAGACGCCGCGATCACGCGACACATCGATAGCTCGAGCGCGAGAACAATAGGCCGAAGCCTATGACAGCGGGAGCGCGAGAGAGGCCCGAGTTACCTCGAGGGCAGCTCTCGGTAGACTGTCGATTTGCCTACGAAAATTCGTAATGAATTATCATAATTATTTTCGGGATCTAGATCGATAACTTCTGCCCTCTCAACCATAACGTTACTTTGCCGAATCAAGACGATACTAGAGCGGGGATTTGAAGAATCTTTGCGATCGCTACCCAAAGTCAATGCGTGAGATACAAGGCTCTTCTCAACTCTAATGCAGCGCGAGGTGTTCCATCCTCGCCTGTAACTCGTACCTCCGCCTGATCTCAACGCATTGCACTTTGCTACAGGGTGCCGGGTTCGCACCGGACTTTCACGTATTCGCAAGACTCTTCGTCGAGTCTCTCCCTCACTTGTGCTTTTATTTGCTAACTCTGACCCACCAAGTGAGTTTGAGAACTTCGACTAACGGAACTAAAACGGTAACGGAATCTATATCAAATTGTTTAATTATTATTGTATTGAAGGATTTGAAGAATTATGAAACGGCAATACTAGAGTAATAAATCGGAAAGAAAATAAATAACTCGATCGATATCTCACGAGAGTTTAACGATATCTTTAAGTCGCTGGGAGAGGCAGAAAACGGGAACGAAAAACGGTAGATGTCTCAATTTCCTCAGAAATATGATGTTTCTTTAATGTGTGACGGTGATTCCGAAAAATCACGTCACACAGCGTAATCCGTGTGATAGTTTTACGGGCGCCCACGCAACGCGTTTATCAGCGAGATGGTTACTCCTCGCGAAAAACATCAAAAGACTTTCACCTTTTGAAACGGTGCGAATAGCGCAGAAAAATTAATTATGAATCGATTGAATTATTGTTGTTCGAAATAACTAACAAATTGTTACTCAATAAATGCAATTAACAAATTACAAATTTGTAACTCGTATGCTTCGTTTCCGTGCATTTTTACCCACAAAAAAGGTCCTCTTCAGCATTCTCGTAAGTACAATACTTTCAGAGTAATCGGTGTGGAAAGTTCCGCGGCCACCCGCGCAATGTGCTTATCAGCGAGACGGTTACTCCTAGCGAAAACTGACAAAGTACTTTTACCTGTTAAAATAGTGCAAATAACACATCAAAATTAATTGCAATTCGATTGCATTATTGCTGTTCAAAGTAACCAACAAATTGTTGTTTCACAAATACAACTAACTAATTACAAATTTATATTATCTATGTTTCGCTTTCTTGGATTATTACGATCGAAAAAGGTCATTTTTATTTTTCTTGTAAGAGCGATACTTTCAGCATAATCTGTGTGGAAGTTTCACTGCCGCCCACGCAACGTGCGTATCAGCGAGACGGTTACTTCTAGCGAAAAGTACAAAAGGACTTTGAACTACTAACACGGTGCAAATAACACGGGATTATTTGGGAAAAGTTAGTGGAAATGGAAAATTGTTATTTCTTAGTGTCAATATTTTTACAAATTTGTAATTAAAAAAATTAATTTTTTCATTCGCAATGATTTTTTCCGAATGAAGTACAACAATTTGGACGGTAAAGCTTCAATGACACTTTTCATTTGATGCGATCCCCTTATCAGTACGCGCAGTGATACGGACGCAATGCATGGTTTACTACGCGTATTGGACAAAGTTATGATTTTACAAGAAAATTTAATAGAATCTTTTCTATTCGAATCGATGAACTGTATTCGAAAAAAAAGTGACAATTTAAAATTGTTGTTTTTTAATTGTTTAAATGTTTTTATAATTTTCTTATTGCAAAAAGTCATTATTTCATTTGAAATTATTTTTCCCACATTCCTTACAACATTTCACGTGCTAAAGCTTCTGCGGAATATTAGATTACACTTAATTCGTTAATTAATACGCGCTTTGATAACGCGCATTTCATCATGTGTACTTGCCAAAGTTTTACTTCGAAAAGAAAATGGTATAAAACTTTTTCGATTTGAATGAATGCACTGAATTGGAAAAAGTAATGAGAAAGGAAAATTATTATTTAAAAAAATTTTAAACAATTTTATAAATTGTTAATTGCAAAAATCAATTTTTCCATTTGCAATTATTTTTCTGAATTCCTTGCAATAATTTGTATTATAAAGATTCGATTCTATTTTCTTGTAAAAGGAAAGCTTTGTCAGCGAGGTGAAGCGAAAACTCCCAAAGGACTTTCACCGATTAAAACGGTGCATGTAGCCCAGAAAAACTAATTGCGAATCGATTGCATTATTGTCGTTCAAATTATTGTTGTCTAATAATTACAACCAATAAGTTATAAATTTGAATTTTGTATGCTTCGCTTCCTTAGATTTTTACGCGCAAAAAATGCCTTCCGCAATCTCGTAAAAGCAATATTTACAGCACAATTTGTGTGGAAGATCCTTGTGGAAGATTTGTGTGGCCGCCCACGCAACGATTTATCAGCGAGACGATTACTCCTAGATTATACTGAAAGTATTGCTTCTACGAGGATGTTGGAAAGCCCCTTTTTGCTAAAAAATTGCAAATAATTAAATGAAACCAAACGCGATTCAATTGATTTATTGTTGTGCAAATGAACCAACGGATTGTTGCTTAATAAATACAGCTAACAAGTTCCGGACATTTAACTTGGATGCGTTACTGCTTACATATCCTCGAGCAAAAAATGTCATCTTCAATGTTCTCGTTAGTGTAATATCTTCGTCTTAATCTATGGGAGCACACAGCCACCCACTCGACGATCTTATGACCAACGAATCGCGAGTTGCGATTGGAAAGTACTAAGAGACCATCTTTGCTCAAACTATTCAAGATAATACAGAAAAATTATTTGCTGATAAACATAATGATTTTTTATTGATATAATCATCAAATTGGCGCTTAACAGTTGCCTCGTACGTGCAATATTTTCAACGTAATCTGTAAATAAAATAACATAAAATAAAATAAAAACTACAGAAGTAATAATTGCAGACAACAATGATCGGAAGCCACTTTTTGCTTCTTCACAGATGGGCATCATTTTTGCATCTTCTTATTTTCATAGTTTTCTTTACGAATACCGCAAAGTACGAAACACAGTTTTATGCAATTATTCAAATCTTTCTGTATTGTGAGATAAGTTTCGCCTCGAACTATTTCTCACGGATTAACCACCTCCCACCGTGCGGTGTGGTGGACATTGCCGGTGCGGCGTGAGGCTCGGATTTTCCCGATGTAGACGACGTTGACCGGCGCCTTCGGTGTCTGGCCTAATATTTCAATTGTTTTTAATTGAAAAAGACACTAAAAATATGCAAATAATGAAGCAATATTAAATGTATAACGTTTATTTTTCACATTCGCTATTTTACAATGGTTTCATCGACAGAATTTCATTGGTATAAAAAAAAATTAGATTTTTTACGATTTTCGTAGTAACCCCTTCTTGCTCTATTTTCCGTACTTGCGGTAATGACAGCCATTGTAAAGAGTGCGTGCACAAAGACAGTAGCGAAATTTAGAGAGTGAATTGCAAAAAGTTTTTATTACCTAATATTTTTATGCTTATTCATTATCTTTTCATATTATCATTCATAGTGTTTATCGTTTTTTCGTTTTATTTGTAGTTTTTATAATTTTTTCATAAGTTTATTCATTAACGTTAGTCTTTAGTGTTAGTAATTAGTTACGTTTTTTTTTAAATAGTTTCTTCTTTCTTTTATTGTTATTTTTGTAGTGAGATTTTTGTAATTGATTTTTAAATTATTGCTACGCGTCTTTCGTTGTGCAAACTCTTCGTTGTCGTTGTGAGTCGTGTCGGTGACAGTATGCCGAATATTAAATATTCGGTAGCGGAATCTCAGGAGATGGTGCGATTGCATCATGCAGGTCTCACTTTGAGAGAAATTCGAGCCTCCTTTATGGCCTTGCGCGCGAACCGTCCTGTCCCCTGTGTGCAGACCATTCGAGCAATCATCAAACGATTTGATGACAGAGGCTGCCTCCAACTGACCCACCGCAAAGTGATTCAACCAAATCGACAAGTCCCGGAAGAAAAAAAAATACAAGTGTGTGCCAGGGTTGCCACTGTCTAAGAAATTTCTTAAGATCTAAAGAATTCCGGAAAGTTGCTAAGAAATAAGAAAGACCTAAGTATCGTTAAGAAATTTGCAAAAAATCAAAGAATATTTCAGATTTATAAGAATTTTCGTTTTTTTTTTCATTTTCGCACGCTATTGTAATGATATCGTGGGACACTGTAAACTATGCGTTTCGCAGAGCATCAATTCGACGCCATCGAGCCCACGGGGCTGCTCTGCCGATAAATAGGTGGGAAATCTTTCTACATAATCGACTGAGTGGCGCTGTTAGGCACTGTGGTTCTATCAAACGCTACACGGTAACGTCCTAACCTCTACACCAACCGAGGATTGGTTCGAAGTTCGAACTGTGATACTTTGTTGCTTCTAGTCTTCCATCTTGGGCGATATTATTCACTCGAAGACTTTGTTGCCGGGGGATTCCTACGTCTGCTTGAATGTATGCCCTGTTAACCGAGCCGATATAAACATTTGTAAAACAATGTATTCTTCGCCTGTAGCTTAGTGAGAGCCGAGCACGAAATCGGATTTGTATCGTGTATTGTATTTTTGAGTCATCGTTCGCTAGTTGCTTTTACCAAGTAAGTATAACAATCACAAATTTTATACTTCTTAATCTCTATGATTAATCTTCCCATGGAAAAAACGAACTTCGGTAGTCTGACAGTAGAGAAAAAAAAATTCAATCATATATTCGTAACGGCAATAAACCAAGCATCGACTTGTACTATTGCACAGCATGGCTCATTCATACGGGTATATATATTTGTGATATTTTCGATTAATTACTTCGGAACTATCATGAGTTGATGTTGATTTTTTTTTTGCGGTTATATAAAACAGTAAAGAACTATTATGAAAGTCGGACACGACAAAAAATCCGCCATCTTAGTATGTAAATGCGGTTTGTCACTCATCTTTGGTATTTATCATTTTCTTCCTATTTTAGATCTGAAATGTCCGACACGGACGAAGACACGTCGAAAAAAAAAGCGGAAAGTGGAGCTCAGAGCTCAAGGAAACGAAAAGAATCATCAGTGGAATCGACGGACGAGAAAGAATATGACTCGTCCAATGAAAAGAGAAGCAGTGCAAAAAAAAGGAAGAAAGCAGCATATACGCAAAAATATAATAAAGATTGGGAGTCGGAAAGCAATTTTAGAAATTGGATATCTATGGGAAAACAAGGCAATTCATACTTTCATTGCAAAGTATGTAACGCAGATTACACCACTGCTGGCGGTAGAAGTAACGTTCTTAAGCATTCCGCGGGATCGAAACACATACTGCGAATGAAATCGGTTCAAAAACAGCCTGCTTTAGACGTGAAAGTGTTAACCGAGAAGTCGACGCTCATGAATCAAACCAAGGAAGCTGAAATTCTCATGTCTGCTTTCGCTGCAACTCACAACATTTCATTTGCCGTTTTGGATGACGTTCCCAATTTAATCAAGAAGATGTGCCCGGACTCACGAATAGTACAAAACATCAATTGCGGCAGAACGAAGTGCACGAAAATTGTCCAAAACGTGACCGGCAAGTATTCTTTCCAGAAACTCGTGGCTATTTTGAAAACGCAGACATTCTCGCTGATAGTCGACGAATCTACCGACATTGCCGCGACGAAAAACTTGGCGTTAGTCGTGCGATTTCTCCACTAAGACCGAATAGTCGACGAGTTTTTGTCATTGCTTGAAGTACCGAAGGCGTCGGCGGATGAGTTATACAAGAAAATCGTTAGTTTCTTCACGGACCACGATATCCCGTATATACAGAATATGATCGGCTTCGCATCGGATTGAGCAAGCAACATGTTTGGTGTCCATCATTCCCTGTCGGTGCTACTGAAGAAGGATGTACCGAATCTGTTTACGATGAAATGTATTTGTTATTCATTTGCTCTATGTGCGAATTATGCTTGCGAAACGCTACCCCGTGTAGTCGAAGACGTTGCAAGGGATGTGTACAGCTATCTCCAACACAGCTACAAACGACAGGTAGAATTTCGAGAATTCCAATAGTTCGTAGACGTCAAGCCAGTCAAGCTGTTGCATCCGTCGCAAACCAGATGGTTATCCCTACAGCAAGTCGTCAAGAAATTGTTAGAGCAATAAAATGCCCTAATATTGTACTTCACGCACGCCGCGCTGGAGGATAAAGGTTTAGCAGCCGAAATGATCTTAGCGAGATTGCGAGAAAAGTACGTTCTCCGATACCTCGAATTCCTCGAGTTCGTACTTCCCTTTTTTAATCGACTGAATGTCGAGATGCAATCCGAAGAAACAAAAATTCACTTGCTCTATTCGAACGTCAGTGCAGTATTCAAATCATTATTGGACTGTTTCTTTCAACCAGGATACCTGAGGACTGTTGATTTGGAAAAAGTTAATTTCGAAAATCCACACAATTTCATTCCATTGGAGGAAGTTTACCTCGGACCGAAAGTATGTGCAAACATACACAATGAAACAATTGGTTTGGAGACTCCACAACTTTTCGATTTTCGTAAAAGGTGTCTACAATTTTACATCGTGGCGTGTCAGCAGATCGTAAAGCGATTCAATTTTCGAGAACCGACAACAAAGATTATCAAACAGCTTTCGATCATTGATCCTCGAAAAATATCGAGTCATCCTTCGATTGCACCTCTTGCGTCACAGTTTTCAAATCTTGTCTGTTACGACGATCTCAATGCAATTGATGGAGAGTGGAGAGAACTCAGGAACTCTGAAATAGAGGTTGCAGACATGGATTCGAGCCTGAAGTTTTGGATACCAGTATCGCAAGTAAAGTTCGGCAATAACGAACAAAAATTCCCGGTTCTATCCAAATTTATTCTGACGCTACTTTGTTTGCCACACTCCAGCGCTACTGTCGAACGACTATTTTCGATTATAAATCTTAACAAAACGAAGACTCGTAATCACTTAGGTAATCAAACTTTAACAGGTATACTACATACGAAAGCTTTGAATAGGACAGACCGTTTGTTCGAATCACCAATGGATCGCAAACTTATCTCCTATCACAACGACTCGATGTACGACAGGAAAACAACCGATCCGAAAGACGACTCATAGACAGAAATTCAACTGACGTAGCTTTTTCGATTGATACGTGAACGAAGTTTTGTCCGTGCCCAAATTTTTTCCCAAAGACTACGATAGTCATATGTAGGTTTGTTTGTTCAGAGTCGGTCCGTCGTGTGCCTTTTTTGTTTAACAGTTTTTACTTCTTCACGGTATGCCACGTTAAATGTTACTCAAGTTTTCTTTTAAATCAAAGATGTTACCGATTATTCGTATGCTTATTCGTACAAAACGAAGGTACGTTGAACGCGTTTTTCTACGAGTAAATAAAAATATAAAAACGAAATTTAGTTTGCAAGCAAAGGAAAAAAGTGCAAATGTTAAGTTATAGAAGCTAAGAGTACCGTTTTTTATGTTATTGATAAAATATGATTCATAAAACTAATTATTTATGTTTACGGTGCCTTGTTCCTTCAATTTTATTGTTTTCAACCTTTATAAGACTTACGACGTATGATGCGCTAATTGATATATATGACAAAAATATACGACGCGTTAACTAATATTGTTTATATATGTAATCACAATAAAGAAGGTTGGTCGAATTATAAATTAAAATAAAACGTTTTGTTAAATTCTATAATATTTCGTAATTAAATGCTCTACAACTTGAGATTATTGCAGTTTCAAATTCGCTTCAAAGCACAAAATTTCTCGCTGGCCTCAACCCGCTGGCATTACCAACACAATCTGAAAAAACCATTCCGTTCAATAGCAATACTATCAAGTTGGCAGCTTCGTTATCCCTTCCCGAATATCAGCTATCAATTGGTAGGAACGCGCGCCTACTTCTTACTGACGGTAAAATGCATATTGTAGACATTCGTTTTTAATTGGATTCGTGCACAGAAATAATGCAATACGTAAGTTATGCTTTATTTTAAACGGCCTCAGCTAAATAATATAATTTGCTCTTGCTAATTAAATCAATCGACAAGCACAATATAAACATGATCTAAATGGTATATATATTAATAATGTAATTAATAATAATGTATGCAACTTAGAATTCGCAAGCTTCTCAGACTCTAAGAAATTATTAAGAAATTTTGAGGTCTTCGACCAAGAAATAAATTTTCACGGCGTGGCAACCCTGGTTTCGACCTCCGTTTCCCGTGAGCTATTCTATTGACCTCGGATCGCGACCCTTCTACCACAACCCGCATCCTGAGCAACCGTGCATTTCCGCAACCGTTCGCTCTCGCGAATGCATCGACGTTAGTTCTCGTTCCGTTTTAGTTTTCGTTTTGTTGTGTGGTTCGTTTCGTCCTTGCGGAGGTCGTAGTTCCACCGACCTCCAAATTAGTCCGGTTGTTAATACCGGCGAAACAAAATTAACTGGCGCCCACCGGGACGTCGATGCATCCGCGAGGGTGGACGGCCGAAGGTGACATATGTTTTCGAGTTCGCGTTTTTTTTTGAGTTTCGATTTCGCTCTTTTCTGAGTTTTGAATTTTTTTTTTAGTAAAGTTAGTGTTGCGCTCAAAGTATAGAAAACCCGTCACAATATATAATACAATATCATAACTCCTACGAAAAAAAAAAAAAGAATTAACGAGAAGCAAAATGAAAATGAAACGCAAAACAATCCATTATTTATTACGTTGTGTAGCCAATCACCGAGATAAATAATATCGAAAATAATATAAAAATTTGTATACTATTGTCAGGCCGTTTGTATACTATTGACAGGAAAAAAATCAACAAAAAAAAGCAAAGAAACAAAAAAAAATAAAAAAAAACAAAGAAAGAAAGAAAAATGAATATTGTTATAACTGTGTAAGATTGGGCTGACGCGCGCCGTTTGCCCGAGCAATAAAACAAAAATATGCGATATAAATTCGATGGCTTTGAGGATGACATTTTTATATTCGTGTTTTTTCAATTTATTTTTAATCTTTACAGTTGTCGATCAATGTTTATTTTATTCCATAGCTTTTGCGACGTCAAAATCGTGCAATTTATTCGATTTCGATTGATTGTAACGCACTTCGTTGGTCGGAAGATTTTCGGCGATAAAATCGCCGGATTATATTTTTTTCGCGCTCGTTCAATAAATGAAAAATTTTACTTCACCGTGCTGAATAAAGAAAGAAATGTTGGCAACCGAATGATTAAAAAAAAAATCGGGTTTCCGCCGACAAAATGAGCTTTGATTCATTAAAATCGAATTGATATGACCAAATTTGAAAATAACATGACAATGTAATATTTGGACGCGAAAGTTTTCGACTGAAAAGATTCAGCGGGCGATGAGCGAATATGAAAATGGAATGGCAACAAGTTTTTATTTTGTTTTGTTTATTCGAATGAATATCGAAAGTTGGATCTAACGATCGCGAATTTCCCTCAACAGAGAAACAAGCTTCGGATAAACGTCGACAGATCGGATTCTTCTCTCGAGCGCTTCGAATTCCGCTCTTTCGATCCACGCGGGAGGATCGATGTCTCTCGATGGTAGACTCGCGATGACTCTCTCAACGGCTGCGCAAAGGCCGCACTAAGTGCGAAAATTAAGAGGTTCTCGATTTCGCCGAGCGTTTCTTCCAAATGGAGTTTCTTATCGTCGGTCATTGGCTTGCCGAGAATCTCCCGCAGAGCTTCGTTCACGTCGCTCGGCTGGATGTATCTCGCACCGTCCATCGTCTCCTCGTAGTATCGATCGAATGCTCGTCCGAATATCAATTTTCGTCCCGGTATCAGAGACGTGTGTCTACTCAGATACTCGAGCGGTTTCGTATCTGCAATTTGTGCAAATTTACGTTTTACGATATTTCACAAGAATCACAGAGAATTGGGGGGGGGGGGGGGGAAGAAACTGTTTATACTTTGTTTGTGTTTAATTAAAAAAATGTCTCGACAAGTTAAATTTCTGTAAAACTCAATCGACGCCATAGATTCGTTACGCGGACTCGTTTTTATACGAAAAACGAAGAGATCCGAATGGAAAAATGATATGAATAGAAGAAAATAGAGGGATATTTCTTTTAAACTACTATACCGTATTGCATCTTTTAAAATTACTCGGCGCCGACATGCTACCGCGTCTCTTGATTATCATATTTTCGTTGTTTTTGCCATTTTAAGATTGAATTTTCATGCGATTCTATGTAACTTTAGCGTATCGAAAAAATAGTTTGAAAAATATACCTGCCAGACTGGCACTGTCGAGAACTTGAAACCTGCAACTTTGACGGGAAAATACTCTCGGTACATTTTGCAACGGAACGCCCGTAGCTTGACGAGGAGCCCGAAGACCCGAGTGAGATTCGCCTTTTACCCGATAAGCCTCTTCCAGAGCCATTCTTCTCTATCGTTTCAAAGTAGCGTCGATCGTTCAGTAATGCCGCAAGGCACGAGGGATGTGTACAAACGCGCGTATGACACTGAAAATTTCAACTTATCGCGCCGAAAATACAATTGCGCGCACCGCTTACCCTTATCGAGAATTCTTCTTCGATCGTTTCAAGATGCAACTCTCTTGCCAGATGCTTCAGAATCTCCGGGCTTAAGAAACTCACCGGCGTCGTTCGTTCCCGCATCGGAACGCTTTGTTTCTCCGGTGGTGGGGAACGGCGAGGCTCACCAGGCTCGACGGCCTCCCGGGTGTCGCCGGTATCGCCGTTCGTTGGAAAATCTCTGCGAATGCCAAAGTTCACATGCAGTTACGATAGAGCGTGATAAATAACGGAATATCAAATTTAAAAAACGAAGAAAAACAAACGAGTTTCCTGCGCCGGCATCGTCCACTTGAGAAACTTGAGTCTCCGGAGGTTCCGGCGGATCTCTCACTTCGGTCTGTCGGCCGTAAGTCGAACTTCTTCGGCACTTTCGCTTTCTCAAACGCTTGCCCCGTCGTCTCATCGGCAATTCATTTTCACTGTCGCTGTGTTCCTCGGCGGCGTCGGTTCTCGAAGAGGCCTGCGACGATATTTTAAACCCGAAACAATTCATAGAATTCATAAAATTCATAAAATTCTCCGTTATTCGATATTGCGGGAATTAATTATAAAAAAAAAATAAAAAAAAAGGAATTCTCACCCAGCGTGAGCGTACTAGAAGGCACAACTTTGTTTAAATTGATATTCAATCGTACATATCCTTCGGGGTGATGCTTATCATGAAAATTAATTTTCTTCAACAGACCGGCTATCAAGCCTTTGCCGAAGAGATTTATATCGCCTGCTGGCAAAACGAATTCTTCTTCCTCGACTTGTTCCAAGGGTTCTTGATTATCGCAATCCATAGAATCGACCTTCGCCTCATCGTTGCACGGCTCGCTGTTGAGCTTCAACGGTATACGAAGATCGCAATTGTTCTTTATCTCGGATGTTATTTGATCGACGTTCCGCCGGACTGTGCGGGGACTCTGAGCGTGTACCGCCTGAATCTTTGCTCGCATTTCTTCCTCATAGGTTTTGTTTATCGCCAATGGCGATTGACTGCCGTCGCCTTCTGTAACGAAGAGAAAAAAAGACAGAATATCACCTGCATAGATCTGCGGGCTTACGTGTTATGTATGAGCATGCGTTTGGCTTTTTGCCTTGAGATCGACAGTCTATCGTATTATCAAAAAGGAAAGGCCATTCAGCAACACTTGGTTGCTTCCAGCAGACTCAACAATAAAATCAAATGTTTCCTACCCCTGTTGCGGCGTCAATTCGACGTTCTGCACAGGATAATGTGGCGGGGGTGCGGAGTCCTTTGGAGAAAGAAAAACTTACCGTTCTAAGCGACCGCTTCGACGTCTCAGACACCCTCCCTCAATTTCTTGTTACCTGGTTAAAAATAAAAATTATAATTGTATTTTCAGGTCACTCAGACCCATGAAAACATATGTTTTTGGCGGACGAACGAGTAATATCGAACGAGTACGGACGAACGAGACGAATTATCAATTACCGTTCAATAATATTGATTGTATGGAACCCAGTTGAAGCTGCACCGCACACAGCGCATCTTATATCTGCGTTTTCTCTGGCTGCCAAATTTATAACGCTACGTGTGCATGCTGCGCAAGCAAACCAGTGGTGACAGGAAAGACTAATTGTGTTCTTTGAATTTTCATTATAAATTGCGCATGCTGGCAAGGGTAATGCAACCTCTGAAAACGAGCCAAATTTGAATTACCTTATATATATTAGTTAATTAAAATCTCTTCTTACAGTATCACATGAAACTTACGTATTTCAATTCCATCGAGTAGCTCTTGCTGGACGTTCGCTTCACCGAGGTCTTGCGGAGCTTGCGCATTCATTTCGCCAGCTGAGAATTGCAAATAAATTAAAATTACACAGTATTCTTGTTGTTTTGTTATTATAGAATTATTTTTCGAAAAAAGTAGCGAAATCATACCGTCTACATGAGCATTGATGAATAGGTCAACTTGATTTGCAGCCGTTAATAAGGCCCTATTATCAAATGCTCTCAAGAAATGTACTGCGCAGTCAAGGAAACGTGGGATGTCAATCCTACGTTCCCGGTACAATTGCCATGCACGATCCAAAATTTGCCGCTGCACAATCTCTCGCTCTTGCGAAGGTCGCGAAATTGGGAGACCAAAGTCTAGCAAAGCGCGCGCGGCGGAGATAACAGTCTGCAGCCGAAGTAAACCCGCTATTCAATATGAATGCTAATACATGAACAGGGACTCTATTTTTTTATATTCATCGAATTACGTTCTTTTCCTTACCGGTGAATTGCCATATCGAAGGACGCACACCAATGCGTATCCGAAGTACTCTATGGTATGATTCAGCAGCGTTATTCGTTTTACATTGCAACCCAAAAACGCTGAACGATTGTGGAGTAATTTGCATTATCCAGAAACGTCTGATATACTCGAACAACTGATAAAAGTCTCTGACGATATCAGGACGGGTATGTAAGGTGGTCCAATTGAAAACAGGAGTAATATCATATGCCGGAAGTAAAGGGAGGGCCAATAACCACCGGAACACGGTTTGTCTACTTTCGCAAGCTCGAATCAACTGCGACACGCGAAGTCTCCTGCTTCGCTTCATCAGAGCCTAAAAAAGTAAAAAGTAAAAAAGTAAAGTAAAAGTAAAAAGTAATGATTGGTGATAATGACTTATTGTAATCATAGTAAATGATGAAAATGATAAAATCTTATTATACCTGGCTGTAATGGAAATAGCAACGCTCAGGTACTGCTTCTGGATACGTCATCTGTAACGCGGTCGAAAGAGCTCGTTCATAATCGGTCATAAAGGACGTCGGTCGAAGATGTGGCGCCAATATAACCGAAAAATGCTGCAACACAGCAAGATAGGCTTCGGTTGTTTTCCTCTCCATCAGAGCCCACGAAATTGGCAGTATCTATAAGCAAACATTTTTATCAGAAGGTTGTAAAGTTAGAAATAATTACATATTTTAGCCTCATGACGAAATCATTCTAATAGAATGTTAACGCACACAATCATCAATTTGGATCAGGATAGTAAGCAGTTGCAGCACTTGAGGGTTGCGTGGACACACTTTGAAAGTTGAATCCAAGTAGAGGCGAGTGCCTCCAATGGATCTCAAAAACTCGATGTCACCATAAACAACTGCCATTGAACCGTCGTTGCTTCGAACAGCGGCTGTTGTTAACCGCCCATTAAGGTGTCTCGTTAGGTGGTGCCAATTTTCCATTTCCAATATTTCAACATATTCCTGCCAAGTGCGTGGAATCGGGGGTCGAATAGTGGATCGCCATCTCAACATTGACTGCTTCGCTGTGGAAAATGGAACTAGCGCTGCACCGTCAGGGTCTCTGAAATGTAAAATTTGTGTATAACTAGTTTGTCCTAAAATTTTTGGTCTTAAAGTTATTTTTTGTCTGTTATTTTTTGTTGTTGTTTTTTACCTGAAAAATAGAGGTTTAATT
Organism: Cryptus armator; assembly: GCA_963971235.1. Taxonomy (NCBI): domain Eukaryota; kingdom Metazoa; phylum Arthropoda; class Insecta; order Hymenoptera; family Ichneumonidae; genus Cryptus; species Cryptus armator. The sequence continues at coordinate 21,764 of OZ020232.1, read as the reverse complement.
TTTTTTTCTCTCCAAAAAAAAAAATTAAAATTCTGTTTTATTTTCATAAACTACACATGGTTAACATCCTTTTTAACTTTTTATGATTTGAAGCTCCCCTGCTTTCGCTCCGCCACACAATTTTTTTTTGACCCTGACGGTGCTGCGCTGGTTCTACTTCACAACCTTTTACGTAAAAAAAATAAATTTTTTTTTTTTTTTTTTTCTAAAAAAGAAAAAATGAACATTTTTATTTTATTTCCATAATGTATAGATGATTAATAAAAAAAAAAAAAATTTCAAAATCAAAATAAAAAAAAAAATTTATTTTGATTTTAACATTTAAAATTTTTTTTTTTCTTAATCATCTATGCATTATGGAAATAAAATAAAATTTTTCACTTTTTCTTTTTTAGACAGAAAGAAAAATGATCCTATTCTTTAGGTGACTCAGCGCCCTTCATATTTGTTGGAAGTGCATTGACTCGCACTGGTATCGTAAAGTCTATTTACCGAGCACATGCTTCATCATACAGGACTCGCAAGCTGCGGAGGGAAGATGTCACATCATTGAAGAGAGCTTCATTGAATGCGTACACATGGTTGAGACAATCATCGACTGGATGATTGTGTTCTGTATAGAGGACGAACTGTTCTCCGACAATTTTACCTGTTGCTGGGCAGGATTTTGAACGCTGTTCTTTACATCTCAGATATCTGTAAATTAAAGTATAATTTTTGAAAAAGGCTTTTTAAATAATAATAAATTGATGATAAATTATGGAAGTCAAATTAAATTTTCACTTTTTATTTATTTCAAGACGGAAAAAAAATTAACATTTTACTTTTAACGTGACTCAATCCCCGTAAACGTCTAAACTTTTGTTACATTTTCCTTGTGTTTTTTTATTTATTATAAATCCTATCAAGACACGTGGTAGCGGCTCGACGCCAAGTAGTTAAAACGATTTTTTAATATATTCTACTTCACTCGATTTTCCGAGCAACACAAGAATAGGGCCGCCTCGCGCGGCTTCCCACGTTGAACCCCGGTAAAAGTTTTCGCAATTACGTACCTTGTATTACCGATGGTTTTGGAGATGGTGTAAAAATGGCCGTTGTGGTACCGATTTTCTCCCAAATGTCGTCCATGAGCAAACATTGCGGTAGAAATCAAATGGTAGCGGGGGTGGTTCCTCTTGTCGCCTGCTCAGCACACTAATTGCGAAGTCCATGGCTATTGGCTATTGTAGGGACCAATTACGAACGACTGTCTTGCCCCCACTCTTCAGTACATCGAGAGAACGGAACGCCGAGCCGCTACCGCCGAGTACCGGCAAAATGACTTTAGTGTTCGATGAATCTTCGAACGAAGAGCTCGCTTGGCTTGTGCGGTGGCGACGAATAACGAGAAACAAAGGAGATTCTTCAACGAGGGACACGAGATTCTTCAACGCGGGACAACGAGATTCTTTAACGAGGGGCAACGAGATCGAGATGGCGATGAATCGGGCAAGACTTCTCGATGAAGAACGAATTTTTCACGGCTACGCATATATTTTTCACCATGAAAGCGAGGGTATCAAGTAAGTATATTTTTCGTTTTCTATTAATAACGAGTGCGATTAATTTTTTTTAGACGAGTGTGAATTTGCGATCACAAGAGTCGAAAAAAAATCGTTCTTGGCGTAGAGGCATCTCTTATGTATAACATTGTATATGCTTGTACGTTATGGCTCATCACGATCGCGCGCGCTTCTCGAACAGCTCTCGAAAATAAGGGGCGGTTTGTTTACATCCTACGATGGTAGTTCGAATAAAGGATGTAAACAAACCGCCCCTTCTTTTCGAGAGCCGTTCGAGAAGCGCGCGCGACCGTGACAAGCGATAACATTTCGTTAACAAAGTAGCCTCATCGAGGGCGAAGCTAGCGAAATACATCGTAGTCGAAAAAAAAAAATACTAGCCGGCATTGGTGTCAAAGTTAGTCGATATTCTCTCGAACTCTTGTTATTACGATACTCTCTCGGAAATTGTATTCCTTTCTTTTTTCCTTTTCTCTCCATTGTACAATGTTTGTACAGACGAGGGAGAAAGAGAGAGAGAGGATCTTTTTCGACGAGGAAAAGTCGGCCCTACTATCGACGCGAGTAAACGAGCTATTCGTTTGTTCTTACAACACGAGATGTGACAAATCCTAAATAAACGAGCAATGTACGTGGGGTAATCGGAAGCGCGAACCTAAAAAAATAAAAATATGAAAAAATTTCAAATTCATTCAAAAAAAAATTTGAAATTTTCAAGTTCAATGCAATTTATTTCACTTTCAAATCATTTTCATTTTTTTTTTTTTTTTTTTCATTCCATTGTAAGTCATTTTTCAGCCGTCAATCGAATATCTATTCATAGTTTATTTTTTTCAATTACAACAGGTTCGTTACATGTAAGGATCGAGTAACACAGGTGTGCGCAGGAAAAGGACGTATTATAAACGGTCAGTTTATGCTCGATGTCCTTCACAGTCATGCACCCTTCATCGAACGCCAAGATGAAATTTTTTTTCTTGCGACGATTGCGACAAGCGACACTGTCAGAGCTGCGCAACCTTCGTGACATATACATGACGATCAAAAATCTGTAAGTATTCATTTTTTCATACCGTCGGTACATAAATGCAAATATATGTCGACATTTATGTTATTTTTGTTTTAGGCATCCAGAAGCTGCAGCGGCTGTGAATGAAGAAACGGCTTTAAGAAAAATGGCAAAATGGAGGATCCATATGAATCCGCCAACAGTTCAGACGTACGCACAGTTCTATGAAATCATGTATTCAATCCACTGGAGGGCCTTTCGAATGCATGATTTTAGACTGGCAGAGATTACCATCGTACGGACGGACGATGGGAATCCCTCGGCTCTTGTGTTTCATGCCACAGAATTATTGCAAAAGTTGGCAACAGTAGAGGAACTGTTCGTTTGCTCCACTACGCGTCTTCGACCACCCGGTCTGGAGGGAACGGCTCATATCTTGATTGTGGTCGCAAACTATCGAGGTTTTGTAAGTATACACTGCTTTCGTTCCGTAAATAATTTAAATCGGCGATAAAAAATTCTATTCCCCTTTGGTTTCTATTTAGGCGATTCCCTGCGCATGGGGATTGTCGAAAGATCGAGCGTCGGTCACGTACACTGGCGTGCTACGACCAGTGTTTGAAATGCTGCATCCTGATCGCGTCTACACCGACTATGAAGAGAGGCTGCATGCAGCGATATACATCGTCGAGCCACTGACTACCGTTAAAGGGAACTACCTTAACTTCTGCTCTGTAAGTAAGTTCACGATATTCGTGATGTCGTAAGAACTGCTCCCGGATATCCTTCTTGATCGTCCTCGTTCAAATGAGTCATTACGACTGTACACTTGATCGATCGGATTTCGTTAATTGATTTCTTGTTTTTTCGCTACCGCGCGTAGATTTACGCACATTCGAGTCGGATCGTCGTCTCGCGCGACACGAAAACGAGCGAACTTTTGTCGAAGCTTGATTTTTGATATTGCGAAGAATTTCGCTCTTTTCTCTTTTTCTTCGCAATCTTTGCCGAAAGAACGCAAATGACGTTTCGTTACGATTTTTGCCCAACACTCACCGGCGGTTTGTTCGCTCCGGCGCGAAACTAAATTGACACTCGTCATCTGTTCGTTGTCGAAAACGTGGCGAGACAAAGCGCTTTCGCGCATTTGCCTGGTACTCGGAGCCGCTTCGAGAGCCGAGCGGTTGCGACGGTACACGCGTTGATAGTTTGCTCATTAGGCTTGGTACAGGTGTAAGCGTAGATTCTAAGAAATTCTTCGGTTTTTTGATTTTTCACTTTGATAAAAAAAAGTGTACAGACGAGGGAGAGAAAGAGAGAGAGAGAGAGAGGACATTTTCCGACGAGCTATCGTCTTGATTGCGTTCTCTCGTTCGGTTATGTTGGTTTTTTTTCTACTATACAAACAACACATCTCTTCGTTTCGCATTGCTTTCATTCTACTACTCGTTTTTGTCGACCCGTAGCCTCTCGTATGCTTATATTAATTCTAAAAAAAAAAAGATGAAAAAACAGGAAGAAACACTGACCGAGGCGGAATGTTTTTGTTACTCATGGCAGCCAAGAGAAGGAGCTGCGACAAATTTTTGTGCACCACATAATGCTTACCATGTAAACAATTTATTTCGCGAAGTAAAACAGTCGAGCGAAAAAGAAAAAAATATGAAAAGAAACAAATAATATTAGTCGGGTTAGGGGATCTTCGGGTCCTTCGGATCTTTCCTCTTGTCGCGAATTTATCCGTCTTCTACTTTCGCTTCTCGCGCTAATGTGCGCGAGTCTCGAAAACATCGTAGACGAATATTTTGTTTTGCGTACACCAAGTTAATTATATTAATCTCGCTGGGACCCTCTTCCTACCTCGAAGCGTCTCTAAAGACGTGGCCCGATTACAATGCCAAGTGACGTGTAAAAATATTTGTAAATAACGATTGAAGAACGACGAAAAACAAAAAGGAGAAAAACAAAAAAGAAACCTTTACCGATATGAGGAGACCGGATGAGCGATATTTGCATTTCATTCACCGGCGCTAATTCAGTTTGTACAAACTTATTATATTTCTTTTTTTTGTTTTTCAATAAAACATTTTACATCGAACGTGTCAAGCTTTTGGCACACCTTCGTCGATTAACATCCATTAATATTAATAAACAATAATCATACGACGAACAAAACAATATGAATCTCGATATGCTCGACTCGTCGGAGTCGACAGACAAATTGTGTATATTTTGACTTTGCTAAAGTTTGACACGGACCTGCCGGTCGGGGATGTACGGAATCAGAGTGCGCTGAACCTTCTCGCGCAACGGAAGAAAAAAGTGCGTATGAACCTTTGAATCTTAAACAACAGTTCGCGCGATAAAAAATATCGTCAATATTACTTTGAACACTCGAGACTTGTGCTTTACGTGCAATTAGGACAATTCGTACGAAAATGATCTATACAAGTTTTTTTTTTTTTTTTTTTCTTAGTATAGATAGTACGTTCGACTAGAATTCAGAATAAATTAGAGTAGAATTCGAAGAATTTGCGATGAAGAAACTCGATATCGTTATTAAACAGCCGCCGGCCCAGTTCTCGGCTGTTCGGGATTCAGCGAAACCGGACTGCCGTGAATTTCGAGATCGAAGTCAGACGTCGAAAGAAAATTTCTCATGACTCTGTTCCATCTTTCGGCGCTTTCGCGGTTTTGAATCCGTTGACGAAGAAATTCCGGTTCGTCGATAGCTCCACTCCTTATACACGCGCGTTGCGCGATAATAATTCTTGCTGAATTATTATCTCATTAGTGATGTAAGTTTCGCGACGAATTTTGTCACGAAGTTCCGGACTCATATCCGGTATACACCACCGTACGAGAATCATTACCAATGCAACGGCATTCTGCGCAAAAAAAAACACAAATTAAGTTATCGCTTGTTATTTCTGTTCGGTTCGTCGAGATCGCGAATGCGTCGAAAAAAAAGAAAATACACACCTCGAATACGACGACGAAAGCCAATCTCGCGGCCAATACGTGCTAAAACATTACCGTCAAATCGTATTTTTTCGGCGAATCGGGTGGTTCGCGATAATCGGGATAAAAACACACATCAACGGGAGGATTCGTATTGTTGTCCGGTTTTCCAAAATCTTCCAAATCCGCCGTTTTAAAAGCCGACAGAGAGTGCTGAAGAAAACCATTTAGTGAATAGTCCTCGGATACGGTGAACTGATAAACGATTTTCGGTATGAAATTCGAAGTAAACGCGATTATGAATCCCTGAAACATACATCGAGAAAAAAAAAATCTTCAATTATCAACTTCCGGTTGTTTAACACGAATCTGGTAGTTTTTTATTTATTTAATACTCACATTCATTATAACCGATAGTTTCGATATCGAATCGAGTATTCTGTACCATATGTCGATATCTCGAACGCGCTGTCCTACGGGCCTTCGATACATCGTCAATAATTTTTTCGCGTCGAGTCTCATCTCTAAAACATTATTTAACAACGCAAAAAACGGCGCGAGCGGAAACGCCGCTACGAATATAGTGACAAATCCATATTGCAAAACTGTAAGAAAAAAAAAAAAAAAAAACATTAATTATATAATGATTTTTCGGTTAAAAATCTTAGGGATCGCGACCCTCGAATTATACGTAATCGTTAATCGATTTCTTACCCATTTCCAAATATTCCGGAAACAAACTTCTCGGACCCCATTGCCCGAGTTTGTAATCTCTGACCCATTGGAGAAATTTTCTCGATTCAATTTGCTTCTCGAATTTCTCGCTGTTTTTCGGCTTCACGTGAACTTTCCAAGTATTGAGAAACTTGTAAAAAAGCGGAAATAACATTTCGAGAAGTGTATTCATTGCCTGTTTACCGATCATAATGATACTGAGTTGTATACATAATTCCGTGATACAACCTCCGGGTCCGCATTCCTCCATACGATACCGAAAAAACCGCTTATAATGACTCGGATAACCGATCAATTTTCCTTTTATAAACGCAATGTAAAAAATCGATGCTTAACAATTAACGAATTGTAGCAAATAAATTTTCAACGTAAGACTGTCGTCGAATTCGGTTTGCGTTCGAAGTAATTCCATCTGAAAAAAAAAATTTCGTTAAAAATCGGGTCGTTGTTCATTTGTTTTAATCGTTAATTACAATTGTCGCGATGTATTTACCTCCGTCAGGTACTCAGCTAACCATATGTACAACCAGTTGAATAAAACGATGCAACATAAATTTATACACGCGGCAGTGGCAGTGGTGAAAAGTATAGCGTTACTCGTTATCCGCGGCTCTCCCAATACGCTGAGAGTCGTTAAAACGAACATTCGATAAAGAATAACACCGATAACTGCTGCCATCGCTACGGCTATCTAAAAATAACGTTATCCATTAATGAAATAACATAATTTAAGAATTCGAAAGTTGCGATAACGTTTTTTTTTTCCGATCGTTAAAAATCGCGTACCAGCAGCAGAACAACGGAGAAACTAAGTATCGTCGCTGGAAGTCTCATACTCCAGAAAGGTACACGCGGCTCAACCGTATTAGTTATAACGTTAACAGATTTTATTCTAACGTGCGCGAGTCTCGCTAAATATTGAGGTCGCGGATGTTCCTCCTATGCGTCTAATCCCGTTAAATCCCATCTGTGAGTTATTTCGGCAGAATAATTCTTCCAGAGCTCCAAAAACAGTGTCGCTGTAAAATAAAGCGATAGATATATTAACAAAACGCTCTATCGGAATTTTCTTTTTTTTTTTTTTTTTTTTCGAAAAAAACTCGAAATCGTAAAAAAAAAAATTATATATTTACTCCATAGTGACATAAATAACAATATTAACAAAACGTTTTTTTTTTTTTTTTTCGGAAAAAAAAAAAAAAACGAAATCGTAAAAAAAAAAAAAAATGCGATATTTACCCCATAGTGACATAAATAAAGCAAAAACGACGGTCGAAGGATTGTCGAAGAGATAAGTTATCCTTCCGTGTGCACAAGTTTTTCGGAGATCCCAATAATTGCAGAAATGATCGCACAACGGACACATCGATCGGTTCCTTTCCGTTGCATATATCTTCGCTCGGTTGGTTCGAGAATAGCGTTATCCAGCCGAAAATAAAGCATAAGAGACGGGCGATGCTTGCGAAAATTAACATATGAGTGTAGAAACCGAGCCATGCGAAGTATAAACCGATTTTAACACCGAAATATTCCTTAACGTAGTCTAATGGTTGATAGTGTAACCATTTTCCGAAACTCGCCCATTAATATTCATTGACTATTTAACAATTTATATTCGACTTTCGGTTTCATTGGTTTCATTCCAGGCTCTTGTGACAAAGGCGGTTTCGCTCGGTTTGGCGATAGACCGCAATGAAAATTTTCGTAATACTGTGAAAGAGCTCATGGTCCTCCTACTGTTACCGGCGCACCGAATTCGCCGAGCGTTTGAAACGATTCGAGATACTCAACCGGTGGAATACGCAGCTATACTGGCTCCGTTCATGGCGCACTTCGAGGAAACATGGCTTGATATCGTTGGCCCTGAAGATCTGAGTTCGAAAGATGATTTTGCAGCAATCTCCGATTGCCCCACCACTGTAATAAAACGGCTGGAACACATGCTGCGAACAAAAAACAATATTTGGGTTTATACTCGTAAGTATTAATACAGTGCGGTACTTTATGTATAATTTGGATAATGTTTTATGCAATATTTGGTAATAATCCGAATACCGCCCGGCCGTAAAATTGCTGCGAGGTTCTTGCCGGTCGCCACGTTGAATGAAAGCAATTCTGTATGTCATATTACTTACCGTTTGACTTTCACGGCTTAATGAAATTTTTTTTTTTCCTTAGTTGTGCTCATCAGTTCATTCGGTCGTTGTCACGCGGATATTGACAGAATTAATGCTGGTCGGACTGTTAGCGCATCCCCTCGCATCCGCCCATTGATTTCGAGGCATAATCTTCGACGACAGTGGGATTTACTACAGGCTCAATCAATAACGGTCGAGCGGTTCATGAGTACCTGCCGCAATTTCGTCACCTATCACACAGCGAATTTGATATATCGCAATGAGCCTATGGTGGAGGACTTCCGTAACACGTAAGACAAGTTGTAGAACCGGCCGTAGACGGTAAATATTTTAATTTACTAATATATATTTACATATATATAGTCGATTTTTTTATCTCCTTTTTGTACATAACGCTCATTGCCAACTAGCAACGCCGGCTAATTGTAATGGGTAAAAGAAGGCGCGGATGCGTCTTATATTTTTTATCAAAAAAAATAGTTATGTATACTTGTGAACTCTTCGTTTTTTCTCATTAGATTTGCTGCCGGAAATTCCATTCGGATTTCTGCATGGTGATGAAAATCCTGTCGAACGTGCTGACGGTTTGAACAACCCAATCGGGGATGTTGAAGCTGAACGACCGGAGCTACCGGGACAGAATGAAGAGCGGCGAGAGATGAATGCGCAGCAAGAGCTAATTCAGCATGACATTGACAGACGAATAGTTGATGGTAAGTTCAATGGCCGAACAAATATATTTAGAATATTCCGACAAAATAATGTTTATAATACAACACATTTTATTGTTGTGAATTGCAGTCCCTGAACAGGCATTGTGCGTCGTTTGTCAGGTGAATCAAGTAACCCATACTGGATTGCCGTGTGTCCATGTCTCATACTGCGGAGTGTGCGTCCGACGATATACGGAAATCGCTGCAGAAGAAGGTCGACAACCTCGATGCGCGATCTGTAGAGAAAATATTATCGAATTCAAAAAAGCTTTTTATCCAGGAAGTGAACGCTATTGAGTACTAATAATGAGTACTGTAGCTTTATCCGAAGACGCAAGCCTTTTTTTTATTCGTCGAGATAGAAAATGTCGGGTGTGCCGGGGGTGGTAAATAAAAAGCCAATTGGTCGCGAAAAGGAAAAAAAAACAATAAATAAAACGGAGGGCATATCGTCAAACCGCGCATACGGAAGGGTAAAAAGATAAAAAGCTAAAAGCGAAGCGAAGGGTAAAAAGATAAACGATAAAAAAAAAAGTTATTCTTCATTCACAAAAATATTTTTGAGATTAAACATGTAACGTGTAACGGTTGAAATTCGGTACCTGTTGGGTTTAAAATATTTGTCATTATTTGTTTGTTTATTGTAACGTCTACGATTACCGTTATATAAAACGGTGAAAACAGAGAAAAATAAGAAAGTGTTTATTGTATGAGAGGAAAAGTAAAAAAAAATTTCGTTGACGAAAGAGTATTAAAAAAAAGAGAGAAACACGGTCGGTGAATAAATAAACAAAGTAATATTTAAGTGTTTTTACGAAAAAGTTATTACGAAAGACGAAATACGAAAGAGTATATAAAAAAAAATAGAAACACGGTTGGTGAATAAATAAACAAAGTAATATTTAAGTGTTTTTACGAAAACGTTATTACGAAAGACGAAATACGAAAGAGTATATAAAAAAAAATAGAAACACGGTTGGTGAATAAATAAACAAAGTAATATTTAAGTGTTTTTACGAAAAAGTTATTACGAAAGACGAAATACGAAAGTGTATATAAAAAAAAAATAGAAACACGGTTGGTGAATAAACGAACAAAGTAGTATTTAAGTGTTTTTATGAAAAACTTATTACTTATTAAGTGTTTTTATGAAAAAATAAAGATGATTTGACCGATGTGTCATTTATAAAAAAAAAATGGAGCCTGTTTATTTTTTTTATTACGATTTTCATTATATTATTTAAATGGAATGTAATGGAGATATTTACACGTATAAAAATACCAAATCAGGTGGCGAAAAGCCTTCGTGGAAAATGCAGACGTCGTTAAGTCGCAAAAGCTATGGAATAAAATAAACATTGATCGACAACTGTAAAGATTAAAAATAAATTGAAAAAACACGAATATAAAAATGTCATCCTCAAAGCCATCGAATTTATATCGCATATTTTTGTTTTATTGCTCGGGCAAACGGCGCGCGTCAGCCCGATCTTACACAGTTATAACAATATTCATTTTTCTTTCTTTCTTTGTTTTTTTTTCTTTTTTTATTTTCTTTGTTTCTTTGCTTTTTTTTGTTGATTTTTTTCCTGTCAATAGTATACAAATGGCCTGACAATAGTATACAATTTTTTATATTATTTTCGATATTATTTATCTCGGTGATTGGCTACACAACGTAATAAATAATGGATTGTTTTGCGTTTCATTTTCATTTTGCTTCTCGTTAATTCTTTTTTTTTTTTCGTAGGAGTTATGATATTGTATTATATATATAAGTAATAATACTATAAAACCGTCCTGCATTAGTAAAATAAATTAAGTAAACGACGAAATGGTACAACGAATATATATATATAATAATAATAATTAATAGAAATAGGGTCTCATCTGCGGTATTATTATTATTATTATTGATAATAATACACTATCGGTGTGAGCGTCGGTGTACGTGTAATTCGTGTGTTAGTCTCCGTGAAGATATTTTTCTTTTTTTATGAACGATTTCGTTTGTTTTATTTTCTATTTTTTCTTCTTACGTGTAAGTGTGTATTTCGTTTACCGGTTTAATTTTTTTGTTTTGTATAATTTTATTAATATTTGTTTCTTTTTTGTTCATTGTTATCTCGCTCTCGTACTTCCGGGACGCGCGATTTTTGTGTAACGTGGCTAAAGTCGCTAATCGCTACGCCACATATACAGGCTAAACGTACAAATATAACGACGCGACGCTATGCATCCGATTTGCCATTTCTCCGTTCGTCACCGTTAGCCCGGATTAGGTGGCGGCTTGGGAGTGACGAAATCGGGAGTGGCTCGGTGCGACGCTCTACTCGCTAGAGTCTCTATACAGCCCGACGCTAACCGCCGTACAATGGATGGGCACAGGGAAGGAAGGGTTTTCGTTTCAATTTTTTTGTTTTTTTCTTCTTGTTTCATCTTCGGGAGATGGGAGGACGCGTAGGATTCTATTTTTTTTCGTTTACGTCGGATAATAGTTACGAAGAGCATTCGTGGTCGCTGGTAGTACGCTAATTTCGTAATTTTTGCGTATTTTTTTTTTGTTTCCTTTCTCGCATCGATTGTTCATCCTCATCCGGTTGGATCCTCGCGTCGACTCATTTTTCATTCGAGTTTCTCGTTTCTATTGTTTTTCTCTTGGCGATCTCGTCGAAAGTCGAGGAGAACGCGTACCGATGTTTCGTTATTCTCCGTGTACGAGATATTCTAGGTATAAAAAAATTTGCTGCTGCTGCTGCGGGGCAGTGGGACTCGAGTATGACTCGTATTTATTTAGTCGCTTTTGTTTGTCGTCGTTTAATCGAGAATGGGGCTAATTGCCGTTCGTTGATCGTTGAATCGGCGGTATGACCGCGTCACGCACGGTCCCGTATATCTTGCCGGTTTTTCTCGCCATGTTACCCAACATTTCCATCGAACATTTGTGCGCCGATCTCAAAGAGAGCGCCCATTCCTTCAAGCTTATCTCATCCTGAACGACAAAAAAATCAACATTTATTCGATAGGATTGCGCTTACCGCTGGGAAACTCGACGTCTCGCGAACTTACCGGATTGGTTAGAACAATTTTGGCTTCTCTCGTCCGTACAACGATGCACTGCTCGCCTTTGACGTGTTGAAGATCCGCGCCGACTTCCTCGACCTGATCCAAGAAGACGAGCCCTGGTTTCGTCGTTGATTCCGAATGAAGTTCCAATCTATTGGGATACAACTTGGCGTAACGCGTCTGCCACGCGCTCGCGAAAGGTCCTCCGAGTTTCTTGATGTAACCGTGCAGAATACAGTCGGATCCTGTTGATAAGGCAAATGCGTTCTCATTCTTAATACCGAAGGTTCGAATTTCGACGAGTGGAACGAAAGGAAGAGAAAAACAAAGATGAAAAACAATGTTGGAACCCTTTCTCGTCGGCATCGAAGCGCAATTTTTGTTTCGCTTTTCTCTTGTTCTCCATCTGACGAAAGAAAAGTATGGAATATCGTCCAATTGAATAATAAAAAATAATTTTTACAAAGAACGATGATTCACCTCGGCAAGACCTCGCATCGGCGGCATTGACGTCGCCGCGCGGTGATATCAACGGTGGTGTGTACTTCTGTAGATAAACCTGCTGCCAATCGATACCACTGAAAAATGGGTGCTCTTTTAGCTCGTCGGCACCACCTCCACGGCAACCGAACCTGTTGTTGATATCTCCCTGTAGCAAACCTTCCAAAAGCGACCGCAACTCCCGTGAGAATGACTCGGGTAACTCAGCATTCTGGAAGCAACGTTTGTATCTTTTTTCTTTCTTTTTTTTTGTCTCAATCATTATTCTCCGACGAAAAATGTTTAACGAGAAGATTGGGGGAGAGCGACGTGGAAGAGGATTCGGAACGATACAATGGAAGTGGAATAAACGCGACTCGAAGAGAGACGAAGAAGAAGAAGAAGACGCGAAAGTTTCGTGAAAGAAAAAAAAAAATTTCTTGAACTAATTAATATGTCAATCTTTGTCGATAAAAAATACCGTGCCGTACGAAAGATCAATGGACCAAAGATTCAATGTTAAAAAGCCGGTGACCGTTGGTAAGAAGCTTTACCGTTGAGAGTCGTTGACTCGACTAAACGAAGTAAATTGATGCGTTACGAAGGTTCAACGTGAATCGCTCTGGGATTTCACGCGTACCGAGAGCCTCTTTCCCGTGTGTCTTTCCCAGCGCTAGAGCGCTGCGAGCTTTGAAAATCGATGACGCGCCACTATAGTACGCGCTCTCTCGTTCTCCGGGGGTTCTATCACCCTCGCTTCGTGTATTCCCGAGACGATGGGTGCGCGAGGTAATCGCACGTAAATTGAACCCACTGCCAGGTTTGCTCCTTTCTCTATCTTCCTTTGCGCTAATGAGACTGAATGGATATTCGAGTTAATGGGATAAGGATCATTCGAGGAATGGTTAAAATCGAAAGAAAAAAAGAACTAAAAAGAAAAAACATATGCGTGGAAACATTTATACCAACCATGGTGAGCGTCATACGGTCTATTTCGTATTTATCCTTAGTTTTGTGCTGTCGAAACGGACTGTGACCCTTGAGAAGTTTGTAAAGCATGCAACCGAAGGAAAACCAATTGGCGCTCGAATCAGACGCTGTACCCTTTGATAATACCTCCGGGGCCATGTAACCGTGCGTTCCGCTGTAAATAAAGAATAATTATTCAATCGGATACGTAGATTTGTCGAAAGTAATAATAAAGTGTAATACTGACACACTGGCGTGAGGTTTTTTCTTGGAGAAATCACGGGCGAGTCCGAGATCGGATATTCTAACGTGACCGTGTTCGTCGAGCAATATATTCGCGGGTTTGAGATCACGATAGACGATGTATCTTCGATGCATATGCTCGAGTCCGAGTATCACCTCAGCAGCGTAGAACTTCATTTACGGCTCGTCGAATACACCGTGTTGACTCAGATGATAGTGAAGATCACCGCCGTTCATCAGATCGAGAATGAAGCACGACTTGTCGGGCGTGTGAAACGCGTACGTCATACACACCATGAACGGACAGTCGACATGTAATGGACCGAACGGATTTTTTTACATTACGCGCTCATCAAAAACTGTCGAGATACCATTCACTTTAATTTTCCATCGCTATTGTACATTAAATGTAACGCAGCATCAGTTTCGGAGCGGATAAGCGAACAATTTCTTTGGTATTTGGTTTCTATCGATAAAGAATACTCACTCCGGTACTGACTAGCGATAGCATTATCCTTTCGTTGAGAGCGAGGGTTTCGCCCTGTTTCATCTTAATACGCTTCTTGTTGAGGCACTTCATCACGTACATCTTGCCGGTGTCGGCTTTTCGACATCCGTAAACTTCCCCGAATCCGCCTCTTCCGATAATACGATGCACACTGAAGTCGTTCATCGTCAATTGGATATTTAGGTCGAGATTCTTCCATTGACAGAAGCGCGTGTATTTATCACTGAAAATTATCGAAAAATAATTAACCTTAATGATACCTTCAAATTTTCAAATGACCATTAAACGTTTATTCGATCGCGAAAACGAGTGAAACGCTCGTCTTGCAATTGTGCAACATTGTGCAACACGGCGTTATTCAATTTTTCTAGTAACGTGTATAACTTCGCTGTCCTCTTGGCATTGTTGATTAACAACGTCGACTCATTCCTGAATATCCATGTACGTCAATACCGGGCATTCGGACCACTCAATTGACACGGCCCTAGGATGACAGCCCCATGGAGCTTCATTTAACATTATTTACCTCCAGAGCCATCTCCAGCTTATGAATTGTACCATCAAAAAGTAAGGTACCTATATTACCAACACTCCACAAATTTTGTAGTCGGTATTTTACCTACTTGATGCGGTGCGGATGGTAAACAGAGCCAGGATTATACGTCGTACGAGATTGGGATGACTTAGTCTTCTGAAGTGACTAGCTACAGAGCTGCGGCGGCTCCAATCGACTCGGAGTTTTAACAACTGGCACGCTTTGCAGAAATGAACAGACATATCATATAGAATCGTAGAAAAATTCGTATTTATGTATTTGATTCAACGTATATGAGTTCAAGAGTTTATTCCTCAAATGGACAGTCGAGAGTGGATGCTTCAACCATTTTTGTATGTAGTCATCGTATTAGATATATTCCATGGAAAATACTGCTTTCAATGATATGGAGCATATTATTCTTAGTCTGGCGGGAGATGAAATTATACTGGAATGATGGACGCCTCTGACAACGCTGCAACTGTACTAGTTTTTGACGGAATGAAATAGCGTATACGTGATATTAAATAATGGAGTTAATGTTCTAAGACCATATGTATACTGTATGTTTCAAGATGTCCTATTCACTCGACAAAGTAGAGTTTATTTATTCAAAGAGAGACGCTTTTTTACATTTTAGAAGACTTATCATTTAATATTCGCGCGCTATTCCTCTCGAACAAGTTATTTTTTAACATATTCACCATAGGAGGCGTTCGCGTTTCGGCCATTTGATAGCCACCCCAATATCCCACTGACTCAACAGTAACAGTCGATGCGTGGATATATTTTATCGAGCGAATTTAAAAAATTCTTGACTCGATAAAATATCGTCGCCGAGCTTCGGGCTCTTGCGCGACGATAATCCCGCTAATTCGACAGTAGTGTGTCGATACGCGGTTATATTTTATGACCGGGCGAATTTTTTAAATTCTTCCCTAGCGAAAATACCCACCAATGTAGCCACCATGTAGCCACTCCGTAGCCACTTGTGTGCCACGAGGTGTGTACCTGCCATTCTGCCACCGTCAAGTTTGTGATTTCCACCATGTATTCCACCTCGAAGTGAGTCCCCGTTATCAGTGGTATACTAGTGTATTCCACCGGCATTTCACCGTGTTAGCCACTAACATTTAGTGGACCCAAAAATGGGCCTTAGGTGGGATACATGGCTAGGCCACCGTGAATTCCACTATGTATCCCACCGCCGTCCGCATCGCTCCATAGTGGCATACGATAGTGGCACACGGTGGCCTAGCCAAGTGTGCCACTATCGACAGTGGAATACATGGTGGATTTGACGGTGGCATGCATGAGTAGACCACCGTATGCCACTATCGACGATGAAAATGATGGTGGTTTTGATGGTGGCATTCACGTGGCTACCACCGTATGCCACCATCATTTTAATGGGGAAAAAACCTAACCGAAAGCTGGGATCGAACCGGGGACCTAACGATTACTAGCCTAGAACCCTAACCACTACGCTACTGCCTTATATTGGCAGTCAAATTATTTTTAGCGATATTTGAACGACATAAACGTTGTCTTATAGAAAGTGAAAAATTAATGAATTCTCAATTTACAAAAAAAAAAATATGGGCACGTGGCAGTTGCTACTGGCGTGTTGCAACTCGTGATTTTCTCATCCCAATTGTTGTTCGCGTAAAGTTAGTATTGTGTTGATATATATGTTTTTAGTGGAGGAGTTTAGTTTTCGAACCCATCTATTTTTGTCCTCATAATTGTAACTCAAATTTTGTGAAATTTTGTTGATCGCTTACAATCAGCGTTTGCCGCTGAAATGTTTGAACATTATGTTACAAACCATAGGTGGCGAGTCGAACTTTTGGCGTCTATCACGCCGCTCGCGGTTGAAGATCGACCTATAGACGTTAACTCTAGAAATAGCAAAAGTTTGACACTTCGCGATGTTTTTCCGTAATTTTTATTTTTCTTTACTAATGTTATTGAGAAATATAGTGTGCACATTTTTAGTTCACAATTCGATTTTTTATAGCAAGGATGATTTTTATTGCGATGAAACATGGTGTATGTGATAAAAACTGTGTATGTCTGTATAACCTCAAAAACTTTTTATTTCACGTTTCAAAAAATTCTGATTTTCAATACCAAACTCAGATTGTATATGTTGAACATCTGTACTAAGTTTCATAGTTTTTATTAATGTCTGTACAAAGTTATTGTGTTTACACCAGAAAATTTGATATATATATACAGACAGATAAACAATTTTCTGCCGCAGAATCAATAACTTTACGTAAACATTTTCTATCGCTGCGAAACTTTCAACATATCTTCTACATGTGCGGTATAAGTTTGGTATTGAAATTCAGAGTTTTTCCTCCACATTTACTAGTTATTTTTTTATAAGTTTTGGCATTTTAACATTTTTTTATTTTGCACATCGCTAGTAAATAACTAGTAGGGTGAATCGTCCATTTAATGAACACGTAAGCCAAACGTCAAAGTTATAACCGTTAAAATAGTTAAAGAACAATATAAATGGACATGAAATCCGTCGTTTTTTATTGAAAAATATTTAGGCTTTGCGTACCATTTTCTTTAGCCGTTAATATTTAAAGGTTTTTGCAAAAATTAACAAAAATATACGGAGCACTCGAAACGCCAATAATGAACACTCTGCCCAAATAATGAACGCTTCCTTACCCAAACAATGAACACTTGGCCATTTAATGAACATTGCCTGACCATTAAATGAACACTCATAACAATATCTTTAAAATGTCGCTTACATAACACGTTTTTTAAATATATCTTCAATTATACATCTACTTGAGATACGTAAACATAAATAAAGAATCACAAATCGAAGTCGTCCTATATTTAATCTTCTTTGCACGTCTTTGGAATACCCTCGTTGGATCGTTTTTTCGTGTCCAAGTCTCTCTTTCTTGATGTTGTTGGAATCTCATCGACACCATCGTTCGTTGTACTTTTCAGTTCTTCGGTAGATTCAGTCGATTGCACCGGAGGTATCACATTCTTCTCAGATTTTTTTTTACTAGATTGCTTACCGATTCCTTTCTCCTGCTTTATTTTAATCTTTTCGACTCTCAGTTTAGCCTTTTCCTCTTGAATTTTAGCTTTTTCTGCTCGAGCAGCATCGGCTGCTTCTTTCTTCAGTCTCCGTTTTTCTAAGCGTTCAGCAGCTTCGCGTTCATTTGCTTCCTTTTTAAGTCTCCTCATTTCTGATTTCTGTGCAGCGATTTTCAACTTCTCAGCTTCTTTTTGTCTTTGTAGCTCGAAATGTTCTTTCCATTTTTCGGACGTCAAGGCATACGGCATCGGCTTTTTTGCTGGTCTTCGAGTACCCTGGTCCTGAGGCTCAGGCCAGTGTAAATGTTTCTCCCAGACGTCCGACGACGCTCCTTTGCTTTTAGAAATAACTATTTCTTGTGCTTCGCGTTGTTGCTCGTTCGCATCGTTTGAATTACGACTATCGTTGTTTTTATTCCTTTCCGTTTCGCCTCTCACAAAATTCTTCTCGTCGCCGTGGATGACGATCTCATTTGTGTTTGCCGAATTGTTTCCGTTTTCGTCCAAAGTTATGACGCAATTCTCGTCACAATTAGCCGATTCGATTTGACTGTCGTTGGATAGCTTGTGATTGTTATTATCGACAACTACGACTATTTGATCATCACAGTCGACTCTGAGATGTGCAGCGTTGAACCGGATGCCTTCTCCGATGTTCACTTGTGTGACCGTCGATGAATCGCAGTTGTTGTTGTCGATAATCGGTCCTGTTGTTTCGTCAGAATTGCCAGTCATCCTCGAAATCGGAGCTAAAAATGCAATTACATTATGCGGACAATTGTCGCAATTGACTCGAATTTATTGTCGAGGTTTAGCATACTTTCGAACGCTTGCCGACTCGTGTCGTTGCTCGTGTCATCGAAAGGGAATGAAAGTATATCCTCGTCGCAATCGAGTATCGTCGAATAATTATTAACATCGATGGACTGCACCAAAACCCCAAAATTCTCATCTGTAACAGAAAGCAAAGCGGGACAATTAATCGATGCGCTAAATTGCATTTAACTCCAATTTATTTTCGTGACAGTCCAACTCACCTTCGAAGTCTGCAATGCCGCTCGTGTCGTAGGAATCGACGCATTTCCGTGATTCCTCAGTCTCCAGAGAAAGCGCATCACACACAGCTTTATAATCTTCTTGTAAGACCGGCCCAGTGGCGCGATCGAAACAAAGTTTCCACAATAAATACAATGCGGCTTTGCTGTGCGTTCTTGAACTTCTCATATTTGCGAAGATTTCGGCGTTGCTCGGGCCAATAACGTGTTCGATGACTTTCCGGGTTACAGCGAAATCTTCGTCAGAAACTTGTGAATTTTCTGTGTCGGGTTGCGTGAAGGAATCCTTTCTTCTTTTCGAGATGCACTTTGTGTAGTCCGGCGCATTGTTGTCGAATGGATACAGTCCACACCTCTTGAATCCATTTTTTATCACTTCTGTGTTCTCGAGAAATTTGTCGAAAGCTAATTTCAAGGTTGGAGCAAAGTTCGCTTTCGTCATCGATTTCTGCGTTTTTTGTTTATACTCGTGGACCGCTGTTCTCCAATGTGCTTTCAGTGCTTTAAACACTGAGACGTCGCAAGGCTGCATTATATGCGTCGAGTTCGGAGGCAAGCAGTATAGAATTATTTTATGTTCGAGGCAAAAGTCAGCGAGTCTCTCATTCAGATGGGATTTATGTCCATCCAAATAATAAACTACCGGGAACGGAACGTTGTTTGCCAACAACTACGGATAGAAAATATTGGCCACGTATTCGTAGAACGAAGCTGAAACCATCCATCCACTATCTGATCTACCTATCGGCCAACCGCTCGGCACAGATTCGGCGATATGCGCAGGTATCCGTTTATACGGATACATGATTAACGGCGGCAGTGCTTCTCCAGCTGCAGAAAATGTAAAGAGAACTGTTACATTCTCTTTTTCATGTCCGGCGGATATTTCATAGAAATTCCTTTGCTCCTTCGGTCCTAATAATAGCCCACTTTTTGGAGGCATTTGGATTCCCGTTTCATCTCCATTGAATATGCACCGCGGATTGTGCATAACACTCGAAGCGTCGTTTTCTCCGAAGAACTTTTGAGTCTCTGCGAACCATTCTCTCAATCCTTCTTCGGTTACCGAAGCGCGCGCTTTGGAAATTACTTCGGTATTTCTTTTCTTAATTAACGGATGACGTTTTAAGAACAGTCCCAACCACTTATCACCCGGCCTGTTGCCTTTGAATGGATTTTCGCGTGGTGAATCTTGTAAAGTCCGCTGAACGGCGTTTTTTACTTCGTCGGGGTGCATGGGGAAGCCTAACTCCGCTTTTCCGATTATCCATTTTTCCAAGCGGAGCTCTTCCTCTGCTGTTAGGATAGATTGTCGTCCGACACTGCATTCTTGGGGGACTTTTTCATGTACTTTCGCGTGCAACGTCGATTTTGGGATGTTATATAATAATGCGGCCGCATTTAACGTCGCAGTGCACGACCTGACAGCCTGAATTGCCTTGTCCAAATCGTGTTTGTCGTATTTGTATCGCTGATACGGTTTTTTCGCCGATTTATCATTATTAGAATTCTCTTTTTCTTCGTTTGACTCCATCTATGTACAAAGAATATTTAACGCACAGTCAATAAAGAACTCAATCCTTGCACAAGTAACTAGCGAGATTCGTGTGTTCATATTATGGAAAAAGGTTAGAAATCTAACCTAAAATATGAACACTCGTAAATATCATATTTTTATTGTATTTTGCCGAAAAATTTTGGATCACACGTCAAGAATATACATCCTTTCACCCAAATTAAGTAAAACTTACCCTTCTCAATCATTAAATACTACGAAAATCACTTCGAAA
This sequence comes from Cryptus armator, assembly GCA_963971235.1. Classification (NCBI taxonomy): domain Eukaryota; kingdom Metazoa; phylum Arthropoda; class Insecta; order Hymenoptera; family Ichneumonidae; genus Cryptus; species Cryptus armator. The sequence goes on along the minus strand of OZ020232.1, from coordinate 916 downwards.
GTACGGTGGTTCACAGCTGACTGCTTATTAGAATTGTCCGGTAAATGGCGTCGACGAACTATTTTTTTTTTCTCCGCAACGCGATGCCTACAGCGCCATAATATTCCACGCACCGAATTAATATTAAAACAACTTTAATTAAAAAATATATATTGAGGATATTTGACAGGAATGCAAGCGAGATATTACGTAAAATAAAATAGTGTTCATTAATTGGCGGGTGTTCCGTCTTTGGACGATTCACCCTAAATGCGGAGGAAAAACGATGAATTTCAATACCAAACTCATACTCCGCATATAGAATTTATGTTCAAAGTTTCGTAGCAATAGAAAATGTTTGCGGAAAGTTATTGTGTCTACGCCATACAATTCGATACGTACTTACGTACAGACGGACAGACATCTGTGGAAAATCCTTTTTTTGAACTACTTTTGAGCAAAAAAAACTATTCGGGTCATGAAATATGATAGATTGGGGTACAATTATGAGGACAAAAGTAAGAAAAGATTTTTTTTTCCATTTTATCATGTTGAAAAGAGTTATTTAGTCCATAAATTTGGCGTTATTTTTTCTCGTGATTACAATACTTTCTCTTTTTCATACTTCGTATGGATGAGAAAGAAAAAAAAACATTTGGACGAAATCTATATTCTATAGAACGTAAAATGTTTGTTACGAACATCAATGAGAAAAAATATTCTACAATATTGAAATAAGTAATGTACAAAAAAAAACATTTGCACGAAATTTATATTTTTTTATATCCGACAATATTGAAATATTGAATATCAGAAAAAATATCCGACAATATTAAAAATAAGTAAATTGAGTATTCACTAATTGTACACTTTTTATGAAACAACGTTTACATCGTTTAAATGTCGCTGAAAATCATTTTATTTTCAATGGGTGACA